>CAXKVX010001493.1:0-235521 GCA_964058865.1 Eleocharis quinqueflora
AAGAGTTAAAAGCTAATACAAAGATAACATCATCAACCCCTCTAGATCCTGAGAATTTTTATCTTACTAATACCATGCAAATAAAAATGCTATATTCTCATCTACCCAAGAAGCATCTCAGTGACACAAAGTAAAATAGAGACTTTTACAAATTCATTCAAGCAAGTCTTCATCCGAAGAAGACACTGGCTCACTAGTCAAGCCTTGCACCTCTGTTGGTCTTGCTTGAGCAACAAAGAGATTGGTCACTTGACTATTCTTATCTGTCCAAAATTTGTATAAATGCATAATAGAATTATATAAGTTGTTAGCTGACGGAATGGATGAACTTTTAAAAATTATTGCATTTCTTTCATTCCAAATCACCCATGTAAATGCTGCCAACAAACAACCCCAATGTTGTAGATCATTTGAGTTTAAATGAGAAAAGAAGCCCATAAATTCTCTAGAGAGGTAATATCAAAATTTAGACTATTAGAATTATGATAATTGATTTTTTTCCAAAAATAGCAGCTAAGTGGACAATGCAGAAACAAGTGTTCAACTGTTTCTGACTGACCACATAATACACAGTCACTGTTACCAGTCCATCCTTTATTAACCAAATTATCTTTTGTTAAAATTCTGTTTTGCGTAGCAAGCCAAAGAAAAAGTTTAAATTTAAGTGGAATTTTTAAAATCCATATAGTGTGCTGCATTTTGTATCTTACACCTCCAAAATTGAGAAATTCATACATCGATTTAACTGTGTAGATTCCATTAGTTTCCAATAACCAAAATGATGAGTCTTCAGTATCAGAAAAAGAAACAGAGTTAAGTATATTTATTATTTCAGTTTTTTCTATTCTCATATTGTTAGTAAGCCCTCTAGTTAAGTGTAAGTTGATTTGACCTTGATTCCATACTTGATGCAAAGTTACATTATCATTTTTACTTTTTTGATAAATAAGGGGAAATTGAATATTTAGAGGACTATTTTCATGCCATGTATTCCTCCAAAAGTTAATTGATAATCCATTTCCTATAATTCTCTTGTTATTAATTCTTATATATTGATACAAGGCACTAATACCCCTCCAAAATGCTGAAGCAGATTTTGAAAATTTGTTATACTTTATGATGATTATGCTTTTCCACAAACTTGTATAGGGTTGATATATAAAATACCATGCCCATTTACATAGTAAAGCAATATTCATTTGTTGCAAATTTAAGATACTCCAACCACCAAATTCTTTTCTCCTGCATAGTTTCTCCCATTTTACTAAATGAATCATTTTTTCCCCATGTAATTCAGTCCCTGACCAAAGAAAAGCTTTCCTTCTTTTATCTAATTGCACAACCACCCATTTAGCCATTTTAAATATAGCAATGTAATATAGGAGGATAGAAGATAGGACATAATTTAGAAGAACCAACTTTCCATCTAGTGACAACAATTTACCCTTCCATCTTGGTAGTTTTTTTTTATCAATTTTATCAATTAATCTTTGCCAATCATGTTTAGAAAGTTGTTTCCAGTGCAAAGATAATCCTAAATATTTCATTGGTAAGGAACCTAATTTACAGCCCATTAAGTTTGCATAATACTCTCCTAAATAAGATGGAATGTTTATAGGAACTAATTCTGTTTTATGGTAATTTATTCTTAGACCAGAAATGTTTTCAAATAATCTAAAAGCCCAGATTAATTTCTTTATCATTTGTTTTTCTAACTTAACAAAAATCAATGTATCATCTGCAAACTGTAGATGCATAATTTGATTACCATTTTGTAATTGAGGACCTAGTCCACTAAAATGACCTTGATTAATACCATTTGATAAAATTTTGTTTAAACCCTCAACAACAAATATAAAGTGATATGGGGAAAGAGGGTCACCTTGCCTAACCCCTCTTTTACATTCAAAATATGCCCCTGGATTCCCATTTATTAACACTGAACTAAATCCTTTATATAATGTATTTTTAATCCAATTGATCCATTGAGTACTGAATCCTCTTTGTTGTAAACTTGTAAACAGAAAATCCCAACTTAATTGATCAAATGCTTTCTCAAAGTCAAGTTTTATTAATAAACCTTGTTCTTTATTTCTATGTGTACTATCCAGAATTTCATGTGATGTGATAATATTATCCATAATATATCTACCTTTTAGAAAGGTTGTTTGATTAGTCCCTATTAGTCTGTCTAAAATTGGAAATAACCTTTTAGCTAACACTTTTGTGAAAATTTTATATGAGCAATTTAGTAAACTAATAGGCCTATAATCTGAAATAACTGATGCATCAGAAATTTTAGGAATTAAACAAATAAATGCTCTATTTAGTTTTGATAAATCTAAATTTCCATTGTAAAAATCTTGAAACATGCTAAAGAGATCATTTTTAACAATACCCCAGAATTTTTGATAAAACAGCATAAAGAAGCCATCTGGACCAAGGTGATTTATCAGATGGCATATCAAAAACTGCTTCTTTAATCTCTTCTATAGTAAAAGGTTGTTTTAAAGCCATATTTTCTTCAAATGTTACCTTTTCATTTACTTCCCACACTGATTCACTTAAAAATATGGAAGGTGTTTTAACAGTGCCTAAAATTGTTTTAAAGTGAGAGTAAGCATGTTTAGCTATAGTTTTCTGATCCTGAATAATAGTCCCATCTATATTGAGTGAAGTAATTAAGCTATTAGATTTTTGATAAGAAGCTATTTTATGGAAATATGTTGTATTAGCATCACCCTCCTTAACCCATGAAGAGGCAGCTCTTTGCTTCCAGTATATAGCATCTAGTTTATGTAATTGAGATAAGTCCTCTTTACAGGCTAGAAATTCTAATAATTCTTCATTAGTTAATTCTCTTTCTTCACTTTCTACTTCATAAAGTTGTAAAGTTTGTTGTAATAGTAGTTTACTTTGTTTAGCTTCTTGTGATTATTTGCACTCCAACCCCTCAGTTTCTGTCTTAGACTTGCAATTTTCAATTGCCACTCAAATGCTTTATTTGAATTTAAAATCATGTGTCCACCATTCTTTTATTAGATCCTCAAAACCTGGCATTGATAACCAATGTTTTTCAAACCTAAAGATATATTGTTTAGGTTTAATTTTTGGACCAAATTCCATACAAATGGGGTTATGATCAGATAGTTGTTTCACTAAAGCATAAGAAGATATGTTGTTGTAAATATTTTGCCAATGATCATTAATTAAAAACCTATCTAGGCAAGCCTGTTGATTACTTGATCCCCCTAGCCCATGTGAATTTTTTATTTTGACATTTATATTCTACTAAATAGGAATCATTGATCCAATCATTAAAGATGTTCATATTTCTTTGATCAAAGGTTATACCAATTTTTTCAGTTCTATGTCTAATAACATTGAAATCACCACAATACACTGTAGTACAAACACAGTCATGCTTAGTATTTTATTTTGTAAAAATACAGAAAGGGTGTGCTTTCCTATTAGCCATGTATTAACATAAAATTTATCTCCATGTATACCCATTAAAAATACCTCCAGCTGACCCTATTGTTGGTGTAAAAAACCATTCAAAATGTATACTAAAATAATTCAATATTCTAGTTGAAAAAATTTCCTTTTTTGTCTCTTGTATACATATGATGTCAATATGTTCAGATTGAATTAAGTCTTTGATATATTTCCTTTTTTCCAATTTGCCTAATCCTCTTATATTGATACTGATTATTTTCATTTATAAAAAGTTTGATTCCCTGCTCTAAAGTCTTGTCCTAAACTATTGTAGAATGATAACAAGTCTTCAACTATACCTAGTTGTTGATTGAATGAAATCTTTTGAAACTGTTCAATGTAATTAATTTGTGAGGATGAGTCACTGAATGTAACACCTAAATCCGAGAAAAGAGTACCAATCAATTCTGCAGATAAGGATGAGAATGAAAATATGTTACCCTGGTTTCCAAGAAGACCCTTGCTCTTTACTTCTTTTCTTCTGAGATCAGCACCATTTGGGGGCCTTTTCAATACCAGCTGGTAGAAGCTTTTGGAGACAGAAGGCATTGAGAGGGAAGGGAGCAAAGCAGGTGCAACACTGGATTCTCCACCATCAGCAGGGAAAGGGAATTGCTCCTGCCTAGCTTTTAGGTTCCTCAGTTCCTTCCTTAGGAGTTTATTTTCAGCTTCAATCAAGGCCCACTCATCAGCTTGCTGATTAGCTTTGGCTTTCCCAGAATTTTGCTTCCTTATTTTAGTTGCTTCTTTGGGGGTGTTAGATGTTCTTTTATTTGATTTTGGTTTATTTTGAGAGTTGACACTAATGCCAGCATCAGAATTAGGCTTCTGCTGGTACTTCATACCAATTAGAATGGGCTCAGCTGGTATGACAGGTTGAGAACCAGACATAAGGACATTAGAGGGACATGTCTGAGGATTGGAAATACCACCATAGAGGGCAATTTTTTCCCTAGCTTTTAACTGCACTTGAAACTTGTCTATAGCTTTAAGGATATCTTTGTGATTCAGGGGTATAAAAGGAGTAGAGTTTTCTATTTCAATTTCAATTGAGATTTTGGTAAGTTCTTTGTTGGAGCCTGGTCTAGATACCATGAAAAAGAGATAGGATGGAACTGAGTTTATATCTGCTACATCAACAAGCAGTCTGGCCCATCTCAGTTCGGAACCATCAAAAGTTCCTTGATCCCAGTCTATCAGGGTCCCAAAATGCAAGACAATGTTGTCAAGAGTATGAATGTCACGCATATCTATTGCAAGATTATGAAGCCTAACCCATTTCCTGGTAGTTTGAAGTTTAGGAAATAACTCAGAAAGATCAGTAATAACAGCAAAAGAGTAGGGACCTATCTTGCAGACACCTGCCATTTTCACGCTATTTACCCATACCGAAGGTCCTTCAATGAGAAATCTCTGGTTCCCCAAATTCCCAACGGTCCATTGAGCAACATCCTTGTAAGAGATCTTCAGACCCCCCCAGGATCTCTGGAACACCAATTACATCAGGAGCTTGAACGATGAAGCAATTAGCAAGGGAAGCGTGACGATGTTCAAAGGCAGAGCCCCCTAGTTCCAGCTTGCTGACATAGGCCATATCCGAAGGAAATTGAGTGATCAGCGGAGGTGGATGTGAGCTAGGTTGGGAAGGATTGATAAATGAGGGTTTTGGAGAGGAGATCACACGAGATGGGATCGGCAATGGCAACGAAGCTGACGGATGGATCTTTATCTTAGGACATTGATGAGCACGGTGGCCTGATCTCTGGCAAGAAAAGCAAATAACCGGATTTCTGCAGGAGGCAGCAAGATGTCCTCTTTCTCCGCATCGAAAGCATCTACGAGACTAGGATTGCTTGGATGAACGGCTGAGATATTGTTTTGAGAAGGGAACTGGATTAGATCGTTGCACACGCGAGTAAGATGAATTATCCTTGACACTAGGCCTCTTAATTGATGGCCAACGGAACCCTCCATTGAGACCTTTCTCGAACTTCGGTGGAGAGACACCGACAGGTGGGACCGAGTTCAACACAGCTGCATAGGTTTTTAGCGGTGCATTCGGTTTGGGGCCATCAGTACCATAGTTTTTGATGAGAAAACTAGCTCTGGCTCTGAGTTGGGGATCCATGGGCTAAGACTTAGCCCAGAACCGCCGAAGAAACGGATCTTGAATTTCCGATGGATATTCTTGGAGAGATGTAATGAGTTCTTGGAGAGATGTAATTATTGATTTCTATCTTCCAATAATTTCTCAATAAGTTACTAAACAAATAAAGGTTTGTGCATTTCAAGTGGAAACTAAACAGATAGTTATTAATATATTTAATTTTCTTTAGTAATAAGCCGATTAAATTAGTACATCAACATTAGAAAATTGTTGAGATATGAAGTATGAATTATTAAAATGTGGTACCGAGTTGACCGGTTTGACTTATTAAAATCGGAATAGATTGAATAAACTATTTGCGAAAAAATTCTAATGTATAATATTTAGTAGATATCACATTTTGATACCAACTATCAATATCGATTTTATTATGCACCTTTAGTTGAGTTATTGTGCACATTATTTGAGTTACTAAGCATGTTATATTGTAACCATTTCAGTACAAAAAATAATATGTATAATTATTTCATTACAAAAAATAACATGCATAATAACTTAAATAATGTGTACGATAATTCAACTAAAGTTACGTAATAAAATCGATATCAAATATGTTATTTAGGTATCAGCTCCGAATTCTAATATCATTCTGGAGAGTAGAGAATCTTTTTTTGTTGGAATATTTTTACAGAAATTAAAGACGACGCAGACTAAATCAACTTATCAACAAAGGATGTCCGGAGAGATTTTTTCTTTAGAGAGATAATTTGGACAGTCGGATTAAAAAAAATCGACACTCGATCATTAATAATATAATTTAAAATAAATTTTTTATATTATTTTAATACTTCTTGAGAGAGAACAAAAAACTCTCAGACATTTTCGTTTCAATCAACAAATGGCCAGGAGAGAGAAAAAGGCTATCTCTTGGGCCTGAATCCAGATAAACAACATTAAGGATTTGAGCCTGGTCTAGCATATATTATTTCTTCTTTATTTTATTTTGTGGTGAACTAGGCCTCATTTATTTTGAGCGTATGGGCCGGGCTTTTTCTGCACGCAGGGTTTGGAAAAGAGAGCACTGCTTTATATCTGCAGTTGCATGAAACACTAACATTATATTTACCAGTAAATTAAAATTATACACAAGTACACAACACAAATTTTAGTTCCAAGTGAAAAGCGACTTACCATTTTGTTCGCTGGAGAAACAGTTCTGTTTTTGTTTTTCACTTTGTGCTTACTGTTTACTACTCTAACTACTGACTAGTGATGACTGATGACTAACATCAACATACAATAAGTAGAAGAATAAAGGGATTGAGTGCCATCAGATTTCAGATATCACTTGTACTTAGTTGTTATAGTGGCGTTGCTACCGGTAACTCTTTTGTGTTTTTTTTCTGTCTATCAGTCTATATAACTGAAATTATCTTATTTTTAGCTGATACCGATTTAGAAAAAATATACAAAATAAATTTAATTTAATCTTATTAAAATGAAAAACTTGGATCGTCCCGTTCCATTTCCAACACCAACACCAAAATCCAAAAGAGAAAACCTCCTTTCCTGTTTCCCTCCTCTCAAAAACATGCCTCATCCATTCTCCCTCTCACCACGGCTTCCTCCCGCTCCATCCCTCTCCAACAACTATCCCTCTCTCCGTCGCATCAACTATTTCTGCTCCACCTCCATCTCCGCTACTTCCTCCAAACCGTCGCAAGAAGTCTCTCTCCTCCGTCGAGCCGCCGACCTCGCCGATCGCTCCGCTGGTCTCACCTCCCCACACCCTAACTTCGGTTGTGTAATCACGCGTGGAAACTCTGATGAAGTCGTCGGAGAAGGGTTTCTCTACGCGCAAGGCACCAAATGTGCCGAGTTACAAGCAGTCGAGGCAGCTGGCGAATTGGCGTGTGGTGGTGTTGCGTATTTGAATCTTGAACCGGGAGATTGCTATGGAGATCACACTGCCGTTTCTGCTCTCGTTCAGGTGTGCTTGCTTTGTTTGAGGAACTTTTCTTTTGTTATGGTTTATTTTGGTATTGGGTGCTTCTAGATACTGAGGTTTTTTTTGGGGAATGAGAGACAGCAATATTCTGCAAAATAATGAAGCAATTAGATTTAACAACAGTTTAGTTTGTGTTGTCCAAATATTGGTGTCAGGATTTGAATTTGAATTTATGAGGCTTTATTAGCCATGATCAGTACAGACTTTGGTTGACTTTTTGTCTTTGCAGTTCGCAAAGAATTGGTCCTTCGGTTATTTAGTAGATTAGTGACTCTCTACCATGTATTTGTAAGAGTGTTACTTCACAAACTAATGTTTATTAATTAGGCAGGAATCTCACGGGTTGTGGTGGGTCTTCGGCACCCACTTCAGCATTTGCGTGGAAAAGCCATGCAATCTCTAAGAAGTGAAGGCGTTCAAGTTCATGTTTTAGGAGAAGATTTGAAAAGTCGATTGTATGAGGTACATACCTGATCCTCACTTTTAAATCAGCAAATTGAATATTGTGATCATTTAAGTCGTACAAGCAGCAGCAGCTTAATCATTATGAGGATTTCAATATTTAATTTGCCAGGCTTTGAAGTACTTTTGTTGGCTTTATATTCTATGTAGGAAGCTATGAAATCATGCCTAACAGTCAATGCGCCTTTGCTTTACCGAGCTGCTTTTCGTGTTCCCTTCTCAGTTCTCAAATATGCTATGACCCTAGATGGTAATCTCTAACCCTCCCTTCCTAAAATCTTTTAGAAAATATCATTGTTAGAAATTCTTAACTCAAAGAAAACACTGTCATTTTAAGGAAAAATTGCGGCTAGTAGTGGGCATGCTTCCTGGGTGAGCAGCAAGTTATCTAGAGGCCGAGTATTTGAGTTGCGTGGGAGGAGTGATGCTATTGTTGTAGGTGGAAATACTGTACGTCATGATGGTATACCGGATTCTATAATACTGAAATCTATTATCTTTTAACTTAAGGCCCCTGCCTCTTTCATAAAACTCTACCTGGTTAGAGTTTACTTGTGCATATTTTTTAGTCCTTATATTCAAGGATTATAGAGTCTGTAAATGTTATATTTAATGTGTCTTTCATGGTTAATAGTATTTGA
The DNA here is from genome assembly GCA_964058865.1 of Eleocharis quinqueflora. Classification (NCBI taxonomy): domain Eukaryota; kingdom Viridiplantae; phylum Streptophyta; class Magnoliopsida; order Poales; family Cyperaceae; genus Eleocharis; species Eleocharis quinqueflora. The sequence continues at coordinate 8,717 of CAXKVX010001493.1, forward strand.
TGCCTGACTTGTGATCTATTTATCAATTTTTTTGTCTTTTCTCTTAATTTTATTTATTGATTTGTAATAAAAAATTCAATTGGATTTCATTTCCACGAGAATGTATGAACTTTTACGTTAGCTCACCAAGCCCATCACAATCCTCTTTTTCCTGGCTTGGGGCATCTTATGTAAAAAACCTACATAGATGAAGTTGGTGTTGTATTGATTTGTATTAAAAATGCTTGTTTTCATGTTCTTGTTCTCCTTAGAATTTGTCAGACTGTTGGTGGGTTGTACCACCAAAATTATCCATTCTTGGTTTAAAACTTCTTAATTCATACGTACCAAGAGAAGAAGTCTTTAATGATGAATTAAATATGTTCTTTTCAATTTTCCTCACCTAACAGAAGTAACTTTAGTGTGATCTCAGACCCTCAACTGACCGCAAGACATGGTGGCGGCCACGTCCCGGTTCGAATCGTGATGTCCCAAACATTTGATCTGCCTGAAGAGGCAAAGCTATGGAATGTACATGAAGCTTATACAATAGTCGCTACACAAAGGGGAGCCAGGAAAGATCTACAAAAGAAGCTTGCCGCCAAAGGGGTCGAAGTGGTGGAGTTTGATATACTAAACCCGAGAGATGTGATGGCATATTGCTATGACCGTGGTTACCTGTCTGTGCTATGGGAGTGTGGTGGTGGCCTGGCAGCACCAGCTATTTCTGCTGGGGTTATTCACAAGGTATGCCTTACTGTGTCATAGTACTTGTGCTTTGGAAAGTAGGTGTGTGTCATTTCTCCAGATACAGAATGGGTAGAGCTGATAGTTGCATCTTTTCTTTTCTTTCTTTTTAATGGCATAAATTTTCTTTTGATATTACTAGAATTAAAAAAGTACTCAAGATTGCATTCGATATGTTTTAAATCTTTTTGTAAATATTCAATTAAGGCATACATCTGAACCAGTTTTTGTATTAGGTTTTTTGTTTGTATCCCTGATTATAGCGGTACTTGAAAGTTGAAACAGTTATATCTCTAGGTTTATGATTGATTGATCTTCAAGTTCTTCTAGGTTTATGCTTTTGTGGCGCCAAAAATCATAGGTGGATCAAAAGCTCCTTCACCAGTTGGTGAATTAGGGATGGTTCAAATGTCCCAAGCACTTAATTTGGTTGATTTATCCTTTGAACAGGTGATTATTTTCCCAAAGATCTTGGTATTTGAAAATCTGGGCATGTGCTCTAAAAGTTGAAATAAATGCAACAGTTTCTAATTTACAGCTGAATACTGGTAGCACCGCCGCACTGGGCTACAGCCCATGAACCTTGCTTAAGCCTAACTAGTACTTGCCCAACTAATGACAAGGACGGTGTGTTTTATTTGGTGGTAGTTTGGGTTTTTTGGTTGGGTGGGGTTTAGGATAGTTCTGCAAGTTTATATTTTAGTTTAGGATCTTGCTACTATCAACTCAGGCCAAAACAATATTATTTTTTAACATGGTTGATTCATTTTCTTGTAAAGCTTTTTTCGTAGTTATTCATGTGTATCAGTTTTCCTAAAATTTTCTTGTTTTATCCGTTTCAAGGGTCTTTAATAATCCATGTACTACTATTCTTATTTGCAAACTGGCATTACAGATTGGACCAGATATGCTGATTAGTGGATATCTTCAGCCCATACCAGATGCTTTTCCTACGATTCCTTCTGCCGATCAAATCCCATCTATTGATCCAACTTTGTCTCCTTACGAGACAAACATAATATCTTTCTATAAGACATGGGACCCTTTTGGAGCTTTCTCTAATTTCTCTCCTCATCCTATTGAAATGCCTTGTGAAAATGGTGAGCACACCATGTGGCCAACTGTGGAACATTATTATCAGGTGAACTATGTAATTTTCATTCTTAGATTTTGGTGAATGCTTATGCTGCATTGTGGACTTAAACTGAGTTTCTAGAGTTAGTATATTTTTGTAAATGGTAATGTTGTATTACATTTTACTCATTTTTTGCATTGTTTATTGGCAAAAACTTAGATACACCAATGGTACTCTCTAAGTACTCCAATCAATCCGTACCATTTGATTGAAATATATGGTGCGGATCATAATGCATTTGAATGGTACGGATTGATTAGAGTGCCTAGGGAGCACCTAGAATGGTGTACCTAAGTTTTTGCCTTGTTTATTTTCATGAAGGCACACAAGTTTGTAGGGGTTGATAGGCCTGTTGCAAAGGAGTTCGTGGAAAAGATAAAGACAGAAAACAGTCCAGAGGAAGCAGCTAGAATGGGGAGGAGATTACAAATAGAACACCCTGAACTGGTAGCAAAACCTTCATTTATTTTATACTGGAACATTATTTCAAGATGTCATTTCTTCTGTTGTTATATTTATATGGTCTGTTTCTTGTTTTATGTTAATAAAAAGTTTTTTACTCCGTGCATTTACTTGGTTATTTTATTGGAGCCATTCGTGATAGAGTTCTCCTTCTAATCTGTAGTTTAGGTTTTATTTGAGTTATTTTAGAGAACTTTCTACATAGTTTAATGTTGAAACCAAAATAATTGCCTTATTGGCTTTTGTATAAAGTTTTGACCAAAGTGTTCATAGAAACCAAATTGGAGAGCAACGTAACCAAACACACACTAGCTACACATGCTACATCACATTATCCAGTACTGCAAGTCTGTCATATATCCTTTTTGTTATTTCTATACTGTTGTTGTCACCATCATCATCACCATTGCATTTATATCTCAAGTTGTGCATATTTATATAGGTTCGAGCTGATTGGGAGAACACCAAAATTGATGTAATGTATAGAGCCATAAAATGCAAATTTCTGATGTACCCCCACTTGAATGCCATGCTTCGTTCTACTGCTGGTTCTGTGCTGGTCGAGGCATCACCGCATGATCTCTTTTGGGGTGGGGGACGTGAAGGAGAAGGCCTGAATTACTTGGGAAGATTACTAATGCAATTACGGTCGGAAATACTTTAACAAGAGGCTTCTTCGGAATTGACCTTGACCCAGTAAACTTAGTTGTTTTGTTCTTATTTTTGTATGGCATTATTTTCAATCAATAAAATGAAGTTATCAACAAGCTCTGTTCTTTCCTTTTACGAGGAACAAAATTTTGGAGGTCTCCTTTGTTTGCATATGGGGATGATGCTCATTGAATGCCTATCCTGGGTATCTATATGACTATATATTACATAATTAGTGTATCCTAGGGAGCTTAATTTAAACAGGCTAATAGAAGTACTACGGAGTTCAGAGAGGTAGAACATATTGTATTGGAAAATACTTGAGCTTGATAAGGCCTGGGTTCTAAAGAGTGCTGCTAAGGCCCCAGGTTAATATAAATTTTCTGATTCTTCTGATCGGATCACGGATAAATTGTTAAAAAATATGATTATTTCTAAATTTAAAATGAGATGACCGTTAATGTGGTTGACAATAACAATTACATTTTATGGAAGGCTCTATACAAAGAAAATTGACCTTTTACGATTGTAACAATATATTTCTTACATTCCATTTGATCTCATGTCACGGAGAAAACATGTGCTTGTTTTATTTTTTTTCTATTCAATATTGGGACTTCAAATAACAAGAACAAAAAAAAAAGCTGAGTACAGTTCATTGTAGCTGAAGCATGCGTCTTGTATACAATAGTGTCGATAATTTACTTGTTTTTTTATCACTGCCAAATAATATTAGCTTTGTTCTGCGTTATCTATTTCATTATTTTATATATCAACATCAAGAGATATGAATCTGGCGATCTGCAACAGAGCAAATGCTTAAATCCTAGCTGTGTATAATTACTATATAAGCATTTATGCAAGTTGTGAAAAACCTGACATAAGATGCACTCTTGGAATCATATCCGATATTGTTACTAATTAAAGTTGGAAACTGGAATGCTTGAATGAAATCCCATTAGGCAATGAAACATTAAATCACAGAATTATTAAAATACCTTTGCATACAAATTTGTAGGTTCTTTCGGAAGTCATTATAATTAGCTCTACCACCTGAGTTTAAGACATTTGCTGCATGCAAAGTTGTTAGTTTCATAAAATTAAACGCTGTAGTTGATGCTACTTCCGTTAAATTTGTGTATCAAGCTGCGAAAATGTTGTGTACAAGTCTCTGCTCCTCCAATTGTGATTTTACATTTTGGAGGCTGAAAGAATAAATTATACAAGAAGAGGATGACTTCCTAACTCCTAAACTATTTTTCTTTGGGAAAATTTTGAACGTGGACATTAAAAATTCATGCAGCTCAAGGGTAAGCTTGTGGTATTCAAATAAACATGCATGTAAACAATATGGTTAGTAACAACTGGAGCACAAAACTGTGCGTCTCTGATCTCCAAGCAGATCCTATTTCATGAGCACCGACGGTGTAGATCTTATCGATCTTGTCATCTTGAACTTTTATGCTGGATGAACCTAAAATAAGGAAAAAGAAATTTCATGGCAAAACAAACCAAACGAATCTAAAAAAATTGATGATTTTTTTGTCGAGCTTATAACTTGAAAGCAGGAACTTTTTAAGTTGCTTGTTACTAATTCTATCTGCTTTGGTAGATTATATCTCATCTTATAGCTCCAAAAGCATCAACTTGCACAATTACCTTTTTTTAAAGAAAAAAAGAAGCAAGAAAGAACATCAGAAGGCGCTCCATAAATTGGTAAGAGCTTTTACTTTAAATTTATAAATGTTTTGTTATTTTTATATTTCTTTATGCAAAGACTGGGTATTTTTGCGAAGGTATAAAATTGAATTTACAAGAGCGGTAGAGGTGCTTACAGTTGTAGTCAGTCCACCCAATGACTTGTTTTTCCAAGTCATAAACAACCAACTTATTAGATAGCACTAGATCTGCAAATGCAAACAATATTACTAGTCAACTAATATAACATAACATCTAAAACTAGAAATTATAATACTTGAAGAAATAGGCAAAAAGAAATATAAATAAAGGCATGCATGTACCTCCCAAAAGAAACATGTCCCTCCCGTCCTTGGATTGCAAACCTCCATTTTGAAACCCAAAACAGTAGTCCTTCTGTTAAGTACAATAATTATGTTTAAATACTAAATACAACAACAACAACACAACAACAAAGCCTTTTGTCCCAAACAAGTTGGGGTAGGCTAGAAATGAAGCACGTATTGAGTTTCATTTCCATAGTTCTATCACAACCCTCCTCCTTTCCGGGCTTGGAACCGGCTATGTGAACATAGTCGGAGTTGTTAAATACTAGATAGAACTCCAAAAAAATAACTGCCAATTTTTGGTTTATGCAAAACAGCACTTGAGAAACTCCAGTGGCAATGGTACCAACCAATATGAATTTGTTTATAGAGCGGAAATTGAATACCTCGTTTTGGAAAAGGTAGTCGTGTGGGTACACATGTAAAGTCAAATTGTTCTCAAACTTGAAAGTGACTTCTGGGAACCCATCATCAACACTGAAACGGTTATTAATCATAAACTTAGTATGAGCCTAAAGTTCTGAGAGAAAAAAGATTTGTGCAATTGCAGGTTTGTAAATACAACCAACCCATCACCTCACCAGGTAGTAAACAGTAAACTAGATACACAACAGGTCTTGTAAAATTTAGAAGAGAGAAACCACCAAGCAATTTCAATGGCAATAACAATACTGGTTCGAAACAAGGCTTAAGCTACATTCACATAACTCAGGGTAAGGTTACCCTGTTCATAGTAAGGACCAAACAGTGCCATATAGGTCGGGTCCTGTACTGGAGTCAATAACAAGGAACTGAGCAAATAAAGAGCACATACTTTCCAGAGTACTCGAAGCACGAGAATTCTTGAACCATCTGGAAGCTGATATCAGAATGGCTATGGAACACCTACAAAAATGCCAGGAAATTACGTAAAATTAACATGCACACAAATGTAAAATACAAACCCAGGTTTCGTACTAAAAATTGTCTACTTTGTGATGCTTGAGACAAATCTATGTGCTGATGTTTGCAAAAAACACATTGGCATACCGTAAAAGAGACTGTAGCATTTAATTCTATAAAGATATATTGTTAATTTTTTAGGTAATCAAGATATATTGATACATTGGTTCAACTAGTATTTGGCTATTTGCATATTGTCAAAATATTCTCAACAGAAGACCAATGCATTTCTATTAACCTTTTCCAAGTGAATGCTCTTCCTTCTAAAATTATTAGAAGAATATTTGTAACATGGCTTTTGATTATGTTACCAGGTATTATCCACAATTAAGTAATGAATTTACATATGAGTTTGATGCTTTCTCTAATCTGTAATAATTCCAATATGCTGAACAATCTATGGGCCTATGGGGTGCTTTGTAATTTGCAAAAGTTAGTGTTTTTGGGAGTCAAAGAAACTACAGGTGTTTTAGGTAAAATCTTGAGTACCTTGTCCCATACTGCTTTATAAGCTGCCTCAGGAAGATACGTCAAAGTAGTGCCACTATCAATAATAGTACCTTTCTTGTCACCAGTTTCAAACATGTCGGTAGGTAATTGAAGTAAAGAGCCACCAACCATTATCCCCTTCAGATTTACATTGTAGTGTTGTCTAATAAAATAGAAAATGGATATTGGTTTCACCACTTAGCCATACAAGAACAAATTAAAGACAATGTAACATTAACTGTATTTAGATAGTTAGATGAAGCAAGTCCACAATTACGGAAATTTAATTTCCACATTTCAAATTTCTTCAGATTTTTAGTCAAATAAAAAAACATTTCTTCAGGTTACTTCCAAAAACAAATTAAATTAGGAATTAGCATCAGTTGAGTTCAGTTACACGTAGTAAAAGCAAATAACTGAGAGGAAAACTAAGGCCCTTATTTTCCAGTAGTGCCACTATCAATAATAGTACCTTTCTCGTCACCAGTTTCAAACATGTCAGTAGATAACTGAAGTAAAGAGCCACCAACCATTATCCCCTTCAGATTTACATTGTAGTGTTGTCTAATAAAATAGGAGAATGAATATTGGTTTCACCACTTAGCCATTCAAGAACAAATTAAAGACAATGTAACATTAACTGTATTTAGATAGTGAGATGAAGCAAGTTGGAAATTACGGATATTTAATTTCCACATTTCAAATTTCTTCAGATTTTTAGTCGAATAAAAAAACATTTCTTCAGGTTACTTCCAAAAACAAATTAAATTAGGAATTAGCCTCAGTTGATTTCAGTTACACGTAGTAAAAGCAAATAACTAAGAGGAAAACTAAGGCCCTTATTTTCAAGGATTGAAAAATGTGTCAAAAACTGGTGTGGGCAAACAATAAACCAAAATGAGAGGAAACTAATCTTCAGATCAAATCATTTTTGCCTAAATTAACCTAATCAATTCATAATGCCTTAGTGGAGAGTAAATTTTGGCCTTGCTGGAACCCAATTTATCATCAGTTGTACAATTAAACGGATAGAACACAAGGAGAATTACGCACTGCTCTGGTACCAAGGGGGTAGTCTTCATTTTAGGCTGTACCACATCTCCAATAGCCCATATCCCACCTCCCTTCACAGTATCCAGGCAATGCGAGAATACTTTCTTGACTTTGCCGGCAGATGCCAATTGAGATAGTACTGAGGTATTTGATTGACCGAAACCCAGAATTCCATCAAGAGCTTCGCTAGAGGAACCCAAGTCGCCACCTTGCTGTGCACCACACCTTTTCAAATAAAAAGAGGCAGTGTGGCCCTTTTCTCAGTTTTGTTTACTTTCTAGTTCTAAAAGAAATGTATTTTCAAAATAGTGTGCCTGCGCACATGAACATGCATAAGTCTGTGCCCACATACATGGCCACATATGGTGAATCCACGCCGAGCATGTATGCAGGACCAGTTTTATACATAGTAAGGTGCAGAGTTTTTTATTATTATTATGCATATTCTGTAAGTTTTCATATAGCATGTGCTAGAACAAAAAAATAACTTACCCAAATGCAACACTAGCATTGGTAGTTCTTGTTAGAGAATCACCAGTGACTTGATTATAGTGTAAAACATCGGTGACGAAATAGCCTGTGGTAGAGCTACCATCCCCATACAATACACTATACTGGCATGGTAAATTAGATGTGCACCCTGGTAGGTCACCGCCATAAGTAGCCGAGCAAAATCTCTCTTCGCATGAAACCATGGTCCCACTTTGTGAACCCCTCAAGTCATACAGCGTCAGTTCTATCTACAGCCAATATTTCCATAAAAAAAGCCAATAAATAAGTGCATATGGTGATTATAAATAATGAAATAGTTGCCTCATTAGCAACAAAAATATGTCAGTGACTCTGTCCTGGTCAATATATGTTATAGGAAAATTAATGCATATTACAAGAGTAGAACAACTGACATGATACGGTACCACCAAATCAAATGCAGGATAAGTATTGGTTGATTATTTATATAATAATGGTCCAGCCTGGCTTAATGTAGTCTTAATGGATTTATTCTGTTAGCACCAGTTAAAAACTAGGCCAGTCTGTAGTTGTTGGAGACATACCGGTTGAACAGTACAAACAAACGGTCTATCTTATATCTATTTGTTTTTTGTTCGTTTTAGATATATAGTATTGGTCATCTAGACTAGAATAGAGATGGCATCCAATATTAGAAGAGCTAGTCGATTGTATGAGGTACTGGCAGGTAAAGATATCCTCAAATTAAAAGAGAAAAAAGTTTTATCTACCCCAAGGTCGCTCTTTTTGGGACAACGTGAACAAGAGATACAATTCACCCATAGCAAGTCGCTTCCAGTGTCAACTTGCACATAGTATTGTTTTGGGGGTGTGCCAAGCCCGATCTGAGCAAAATAAAGCCTGCATTATATATTTAAAAAGAAACACTCTTAACCAAGAAACGCAATGTGAAGTAGTTTGCTGTGAATCTCCTAAAACATTTACTCATGCAGGGTTGACCTCCTGAAACACTGCTTAAAACAGTGTTTCATTGTGACACTTTAACTTAACTAATCCATATTTTCTGTTTGCACATATAGCTCTCTAACATTATCAAATACGGTACCCTTCCAAGTTACAGATGTGCGAAATGAACACCCCAAATATAGGATATTACATTACAGATTGCATGAATGTGCTTATATATTAAAGGAAATCATGCAGCGAGATACTATATTCCAAGCTGGTCATAAATGTGGCGAATGTTGATACCAACACCAAATTATCAAGAAGCCATAATTTGTAAGAACTTTTGTAATGTTCACGCGCGGGTAGTAAATGCAATTAGTCCCTAAATCCTGATCTAAAGTTTGCCTCATATACCAAAGCTTGCAGTAAATGTAACCTAGATGGTTCTCACTATGTTATGATCTACTTGATTTCATATATCTAGTGGTGATAAATTCCAAAAATAAACTGTCGAATGAAAAAGAAAAGCCAACAATTTCTCTCGCAGAGACAACTTGATAAAATATAGTTATCAATTAGTAGCATCCTAGCCAACATGTTAAGACCAAACATTACACCACAGGTTCACTGTTGAGGAAGCCATTAGAGGGAACCAACAAACATGGAAATGCTATTTAAAACCACAGTAACCCAACAACGCAGAAAACACAGCATTCTAAATTCTAGAACAGATTATCTTGTTTACTATAGATAACAAACCAATGGCCTGTTATTGACAATGACAAAATAATATTAGGATCTTAGTAAATTACTGCTCGAGCAATTAACCAATGACAAGATTGAGCCTTCGTTATTTCCAGCTATGCAACATAAGGTGCCTCCACGACATTTAGCACGGTGTTGCAACAATCTCAAACTTGGGGAATTTAACACCAGAAACAATAAGGGTTTAATTTTGGTTACCTAAAGGAATGGGTATGAACCGAAGTAAAGGCTTGATTTTTGCTACATCTCTTCAAACCCACCACACATAACTCAAAAGGTACCAATAAGCAATCTACCCCATAAAATGATTCAGTAAACATAGAGCTGAGAGAAATAAAAAAAATCAAACCCGGTTCCGCTGGGCAATCCGTTGCCACCGAGCGGCAAATCGACGGCCGAGAGCATCCTATCATGGCGTCTGACATCATGGGCCCGCAGCACATTTATATTGCGCCTCTGTGTGTGACTGAGAAATTTGTGCTTCACTTCAAAAACACCATTTCCGAAAGCGCATGGAATGGCATGACTTAAGAGGAAAACGAAGAATAGAGAGAGATACAAATTGAACGCCATGGCACTAACAAAAAGAATCCGTCGCTATATTACTCTTCCTCTCCGCTGTCATTGTAAGATCCAATTCCGAATGATTTGGGAGAAAGATCTGTGTTTTTTTTATCTACCGTTGTTTGAATTGAGAAAAATAGGGGAAAGGAAAAGAGTAGGAGAGAAGTCTGATGGGTGGGACCCGATTAATGGAAATGATGAGAGAGAGCTTTACTTCAGCTTTTGGTATGGACCAGTAGATTATCCATTTTCCGATTTTCGTTTTTTTTTTTTTTTTTGCCAAAAATGTTCGTAGGCTTGATTATCATTGAGACCAATAGTCATGTTCTTACAACGTAGCAGAAATAGAGAAAGTAAAACCTACATAATCAACAGATGACATTTTATTCAAATTGGCTAAATTATGGACCTCTATATTACTATCCCTAGGTACATGAACACAATAGAAAGATCTATTATCCTGAAAGATTTGGTACGCCTGCATGACTACTCGATATGCTTGCCATTCCATAGAAATCGGTGGATCCTTGTCATTCATGAGAAACGTCAATTGCTTACAATCAGTCATAAAGGAACAGCATGTTATTCCCATCTCCAGGGTCTGTTGAAGGCCTAGAAGGAGTGATGCTACCTCTGAGTGGAAAGGTGATAGGAGGCTTTGGGGTTGGTACCGGTACTGTATGAGCTGGCTGTTCTCAAAGAGAATGTAGCCTACTCCCGCACTGCCTGGGTGAGCAAAGGAGCCGTCAACGTAGCATGAGAAGTTGGTAGCCAGTGAGGGAGGTACATGAGTGAGCCCGGCCTCAGAAGAGATTCTAGGATTGGCAGGCAGCGGCAGAAATTTGAGGTATATGGCCTCCGAGCATAGAGATAAAGCAGCAGTAATTGTGGGGTTAACCGAGGGCTGTCGCTTTTCAAATTAAAACACACACCGTGCCTTCCAGATTTCCCATAACAGATTGAAGAAGACGCATAGGGAGTCATCATGTAAGGAGTCCATCATACTCGATATGATGGAGGATGGGTCCCCTTGCAGAAACTGAGACCGAAGAGCTAGCGAAGAGAGGAACCATACCTGTCTGGGAAAGTTGCACCCGAAGAGAAGGTGAAAGGCGTTCTCCTCATGCTGGGAGCACATCATATAGAGAGGGCGAAGTCGACAGGTTTCGTCGGTGCAGAAAGGCCATAGTGGGCAAGATGTTATTGATTATCTTCCAGAGGAATAGCCTGACACGGGGCAGCAGAGATTTCATTGACCATAATTTGTCCCATGAGGCTTTTTCCATAGTAGGTTGCAGCTGCAACATTGAAGGTGTAGGGAAAGTGATCATCTGGTATGCCTTTTTGAGGGAGAAGACACCATTACTAGCATACGTGAACATCAACTTGTCTTGTATGCCATCGATGAGCGAACCAGGATGAGATCGCATGATGTTGTTAGACTGAAAGTATCCCATGTGCTGCACCAGGAGCGACTCATCCCATGTAGCCGTTGTCTCTTGACACATATCGCGAACCACAATTTCCCTTTGGCCGGATCTCGAGGGAGGTAGAGCTCTCCATAAGGGGAACCATGGTTGGGCAAAAAGCTTACATGATTTACCGTCCCCCAAGGCCCATTGCAAATGGGGAGCAAGAGAGTCCCGGACTCGCATCATTCCCCGCCACAATGTCGTGCAAGCGTATGTTCTATGATTGTGCCAGAGGGACGTGTTGGGACAGTATTTGGCCTTCACAACTTTCACCCACAATGCCTGATGCTCCGAGGCAATCTTCCAAAGGTATTTTACGACCATGGCTTTACTGAGGGCATGAACGTCTCGAATTCCAAGCCCTCCCATGCCTTTCGGCTGAGTAACCTTTGACCATGCAAGAGATGCTAAGTAGTTCCCCTCCATTTTATTCGTCCAGAAGAAACGCTTTATTCGACTCTCAATCTTTTTAATAACAGATGGGCAGATAGGGGTAGAGGAAAGGGTGTATGTCAGAATGGCGTGTAAAACCGAATTGATTAGGACAACCTTACCCACCTGGGACAGGAAATGCGCTTTCCATGAGAGAAGCTTGCTATCAATTTTGTCAATGAGTAGGTTAAAAGATGAGGAATTAGCTGGTAGGATCGGGGATCCTAAGTACACTTCATCCGGGCTCGCCATACCTACAGAGAAAAAGTTAGAAACAAGAAGCTTTGCAGATGTATCTGTGTTACTGCTGAACCACAGTTTCGATTTGCTGGGAGCAATTTCCTGACCAGAGAAGGAACAAAAAGCTGACAGCAGGCTACCAATTACTTGTACCTCCTCTTGAGTGGCCTCTCCCAAGATGAGAAGATCGTCAGCATATAGCAGGTTGGTGATAACAGGGGCTGATTTGGCCAGCCTGACACCATTGAGAGACCTTTTTCTGAGCGCCCCGGCGACGTGGGCCTTAGTTATACTTGTAGATGGTTTACAGTTCATCTACGCCTGTCTAACGTTGATAACGATCACGTTAGAAGGTTGTTTCGTTGATCGTCCATTGAAGAGACGAAAATTATGTTGTGTTTGCGTTGATCGTTGCGTTTATTTAACGCAAGAAAATTTTGTTGCGTTGGTTGTTCCGTGTAATTTGAACGATCAAAACAATTTAACCGTTCAATTGTCCTGGTCGTAAAAATGCTTTTCAGCTCAATTTTTTTTACGATTTAAGTTTAAACCGTTTGAAATCTTTGAACGTTCAGAATGATCATTGAAACAAACAAAGTATAAATCAAACTTTGAAAACAACAATGTAATAAACAACATCAAAGCAAATTTCATAAATAAACATACAACAACATAACCTCTCAAGAGACCAGAATACAAGTTATACTGCTACTGCATCCAAAAGGATCAAAACATACATCCAACATAACCTCTGAAACCCAACAGAAGATCCTGCTAAAGTCTTTTTGGCTCAACCCAGATCTCAAGTGATTGCTCTCAGATATTACCAATTTCAGCCAAATGGCAAAATAAGAAAATGTATGAAACATTTAAATGGATTCATCATCATTGAAATCACAAGAGATATGAGGAGCCAAAGGGCTTGAGTTTCTGACAAGGCAACAAGACAACAAAATACAACATAGCTAACTAACAAAGTAACAAGCATATAGAGGGTCACTGAGTTGATCTGGGTTGATCAAACACCCATACAGCAAGCTTTGAGCCAGGACCTAAGAATAAATGGCATAATTAAAATATAATCACACGATTCATTGATATGTGACTTAAATTAAGAATTAAGAAATTAAATTTTAATTTAACCTGTTGCATTGCCAGTAGCCAGCATTCTTTGTAAAACATCAGGTTTCTGTCTTTTGGAACTTGGAATCAGTTTGCATCCTTTGGCAACATGATGTTTCAAAAAGCTTGTGCTTCTTTGCTGACCCATAGGATATTCTTTCCCACAGTAATTGCAGATAGCAATGTAACTACCATCAGTTTGGGTAGGACCCCTTTTGAAATGGTTTCACACTTCAAAGGTCAATGTTTTCTTTAATTTTCTCTTCTTTTTTGATTGGGCAGCAGCTGGTGCATCACCACCAGAACCTGCTTGGGCATCAAGTTCTATCCTTTGAATCTCATCTGCCGTTTTCAGATTCAATCCTGACCCCATGCTACACAGGAAATCATCTCAAACAGTCAGCAAGAGAACACTAGAGGTACTAAGCAAGTATTTGAAATGTGCCAACACACTTAAGTAACTAAGCACATCTAAGTAACTACTCAAATGTGTCAGTTCACTCAAGGCACTAAGCAAGCATTTCAAATGTGCCAGCACACTCAAAGCAAACCATTTCACAATCATTAAAATAATTGAAGGCACTAAGCATGTTAATACAATTAAAATGATCCAAGACACTAATCAAGTAATCATGTTAAAAACTGAACCATGCCAAGAAATGGGGAGAAGCCGTTCCAGGAGCCACGTGCCAAGCAAGACATCTAAGTAACTTTTAGGCACTGATTACTTCTAGACACCGGGCCCTGGACCAGCTTCTCCTCCTTCTAGGCACCAGTCAGCAACAAATTACTTATAGGCATCAAGTATGCCAGCATCAAGCAAACTAAGCACAACAAACTATATATGTATCAAACATCAAGCAAACTAAGCATTTCAAGTTTAAGCATTTAAAGCATCAAGCATGCCAGCACAGCAAGTCAAACAAGCATTTCAAGCATGACATCACAGCAAACTAAGCATCAAGCATGACAACACAACAAGTCAAACAAGCATTTCAAGAATGCCAGTACAGCAAGTCAAACAAGAATTTCAAGCATGCCAACACAGCAAACTAAGCATCAAGCATGCCAGCACAGCAAGTCAAATAAGTATTTCAAACAAGAAATTTCAGATTCAAGTCAACTGGTATGTAAAATTACTAAGCATGTAAAATTAATAAGCATCAAGCAACTGAGCATTTCAGATTATAAAAGCATACTCATCCTCAGAGATATCAGGTTCTGGCTCATAATTTGATATATAGGAATCAACCATTGTACCACGGTACTAGATTTACAAAAAAAAAATCTGCATGCAAAGCAAAATACAGACATATCAGTTCAAAGGGGCAAAATGTAGACAAAAATTAAGGGAGAAACAAATTAAAATGAGTAAATAAAAATATCTAGAATGTGATGAAATAGATTGGTTGTCACTGCCAGAATTTCTTCCTCTCTTTCCTTAGTTTTTTTCTTTTTGTCTCTCTTTTCTCTCTTCTCTTCTCTCTAACTAAGCATGTCACAACAACAAGATGGACCTCAACACTATATATAAGCAACGATTGCACACGAGTCATGATTATTTGCTTGGTTGCTAAGATACCTAGATGTATGATCAAGAGACAAGCCTCACAGTTTACATCGGCGAGAAACTTGACAAGTCTCTCAGCTTACAAATCGTACTGTGAAACATTGCTTAGAGCGCAAATCCAGGAATAAAAGCATCATAATCACATGACCAGACAAAAATCTAGGGTTTACGGCGAATATATGATAGATTCAAGGGTTGCTGATGGCTACAAAGCACGAGTACACGAAAGTCCATGCATGTCAGGCAACGTGCGAGAGAGAGTGAGAGAGAGAGCATGCGAGAGAGACGGGGAGGGAGAGAGAGTAGGAGATCATTACTGGATTCGAGCAGCGAAGAAATGACAAGAGGGAGACGATTAGAGTTTTAGTTGACAACATTTCTAGAATTCTCCGCCCCAAACTCTCTGCAATAATCTAATAGCAGTCCTCTGAAATTATGTACGAAACAAAGAAACAAACGATCACGATAACATCCATTTTCGTGTTTCGTTCGATACTTAACACGACACCGTTTGATCATGACGTTATCTGTTTCGTTCAACAACGAAACAATTTAATTCGTTCCGTGACCGTTCGATCAGAGACGAAACGAAACGATCGAAGGGTCGAAAACACTTCTGTTGACAGGCCTAAGTTCATCCCAGCTGGTGATTGTAATTATAGATGAGACCTCACCTGACCTGAGCTTCAGCTGTTCGTGCGATACTTGTGACTTGTGAGATAGATCTCCGTCTCCGAGCAAGTCAAACACAAACAAGATCTGTGAGTTCTGTAGGCTCATGGGCTATGACCTTCAGGCCCGCTCCTTCCATCTCCATTAGGTACACATGTGACATGTTGTGCGAACTTGTACATAATTACCAAAGCGGCAAAGCAGGCTGATCTGTTTAAGAGCCTAGAATATCGTAAAGGCCCAAAGAAATATCCCATCTGGCCTATCTGCTAAAAGAGCATTACACGAAGCCCGCTCATGTACCAATCCTGTGAATGACGTTCAAACGGAACGAATCCTATGCTCTCCCCTTTTTAGGGCGCACTCTGCGTCCTTAAAATTTGAACTGTCCATCTTCTAAATTATATAATCCACGATAAGACATTAAGACATAATTCAATGGTCTAAATTTTAGAGGCACAGAGAACGCCCCTAAAAAGCGTCGCAGAGGATACGGGTCCCGTTCAAACGACACCAGCATGCAAAAAATGTCATGCCTCTCGTTCAGAGTAGTCAACTACGACGCACTTCTCTACCGGACTGGGAGATGGACTCCATGGATGCCAATTCCTCAAAAAGGCCAAGGCAGGTAGGACCGTAGGACCAAACTCGTCGCTACAGTCACCATGAATGCACTAGCTTGGAATTGTCGCGGGAGTGGAGGCACGATGACGATCCCCACGATACATTTTCACCACACCATGAGGGGATCCATTGTTTTCGTTTCGGAAACTAGGCGTAAATGCGTAATGCCATGCAAGCAGCTTCAAGAATTGAGTATCTCCAATTGTGTAATTTTTATATCTTTAATATATAACACGATACCACATTACTAACAATGTCGTATCAAGAATTGACATTACTAAAAAGATGTTTGGAAAGTTTTGTTCTGAGATGATATTTTCAATGGCTGACATCCATATTATTGCACATTTAAGTTGGAAACTGGAATGCTTCAATGAAATCCCATTAGGCAATCATTAAATCATTGAATTACTAGACTAACTCCGCGTACAAAGTTGTTAGTGTTTCATAAAATCAAACGCTGTACATGAGGATATTGCCATTAAACTAATGTATGGAGCTGTGAAAACTGTGTATAAGTCTCTGCTCCTCCAATCCTTTTTTACATTTTGGAGGCTGAAAAGAATAAATTATACAAGAAAGGGATCACAAGTCCAAATCTATTTTCTTTGCAAAAAATTTAGAGTCGGCATTACAAATTCATGCAGCTCAAGGGTCAGCTTGTGGTATTCAATAAACATGCACGTAAACACTATGGTTAGTGACAACAAGAGCACAAAATTGTCTCTGATCTCCAGCAGATCATATTTCATGAGCACCGACAGTGTAGATCTTATCAGTCTTGTCATCTTGAACTTTTATGGTTGATGAACCTGAAGGAAAATAAATTTCAAGCAAAAGAAAACAAAAAATGGAATTAAAAAAAGAATTGGTGAGTTTTTTTTCTTTTTGGTCGAGCTTTAGCTAAAAGGCAGGTACTTTGTAAGATGTCTGCTACTGTTTCTGTCTGCTTTTTATAGATTATATTTTGTAGCTCCAAAAAGCATCAACTTGCATGAATACTCATCTTTTTTAAAAGGAAAAAAAGGCAAAAAAGAACCAAAGAAAGCACTCCTTCATAAATTGGCAAGAGCTTCTATTTTATATTTTATAAAATTATATAATGAATCTGACAACATTGAAATGCATAATTAGTGAGCATTCGTACTATACGTTTTTCTTCGTCGGATTGCTTTAATTAGCACCAATTTAAGTTGCTCAATAAATTCTTCATATTGAAATCTAGTAGGAAACCAAATTTCGTGATTTTTAAAACTTTCTAGCAAATTTTAAATATTTTTTTGAAACAGTCCTGAAGAGATCATTTTTTAATATTAAACATGACTGTTTTTAAAAAATATTTGAAAAATAACTAGAAAGCTCTAAAAATCACGAAATTTAATTTCCTACTAGATTTCAATATGAAAAATTTATTTGGCTACTTAAATTGGTGTTAATTAAAGCAATCCAACGAAGAAAAAATACATAACACAAATGTTCACTAACTATGCATATCACTGTAGCCGAATTCATTATATAATATCTTTTATTATTTTTATCTTTCTTTATGCAAAGACTGGGTACTTTTGCAAAGGTATAAATCCAATTTACAAGAGGGGGTAGAGATGCTTACAGTTGTAGTCAGTCCACCCAATGACCATTTTTTCCAAGTCATAAACAACCAACTTATTGGATAGCACTAGATCTGTAAACACAAACAATATTATAAGTCAACTAATAAAACACAACAATCTAAAACTAGAAATTATAATACTTAAAGAAATAGGTGTGCATATACCTCCCAAAAGAAACATGTCAGTTCCATCCTCAGATTGCAAACCTCCATTTTGAAACCCAAAACAGTAGTCCTTCTGTTAAGTACAATAATTCTGTTTAAATACTAAATGGAACTCCAAGAAACCGAACAGCCAATTATTATTAGTTTATGCAAACCAGCAATTGAGAAACTCCAGTGGCAACTCTACCAACGGATGTAAATTATAGCGGTACGAAACCCATGCTTACTCCGAATGTTTACAGAGCGGAAATTGAATTACCTCATTTTGGAAAAGGTAGTCGTGTGGGTACACATGTAAAGTCAAATTGTTCTCAAACTGGAAAATGACTTCTGGGAATCCATCATCAACACTGAAAGGGTTATTAATCATAGACTTAGTTTGCCTAGATTTTTGTGAGTTCTAGAGAAGAAAGATTTGTGCAATTGCAGGTATGTAAATACAATCCATCACCTCACCAGGCAGTAAACTAAATACATTACCAGGTCTTGAAAAAGTTAGAAGAGAGAAAACACCAAGCAATTTCAATGGCGATAACAATACTGGTTTAAAATGAGGCCTGAGCTACATTTAAACAACTCAGGGTAAGGTTACCCTGTCCATAGCACAAATAAATATTACCATGTAGGTCAGGTCCAGTACTGGAGTTAGTAAAAAAGTACCGAGAAACTAAAACAGCACATACTTTCCAGCATACTCAAAGCACGAGAATCCTTGAACCGTCTGGAAGCTGATATCAGCATGGTTATGGAATACCTACAAAAAATGCCAATGAATTAAGCAAAAATGACTTGCACACAAATGTAAAATACAAACCCAGTTTTCATATTAAAAACATCAACTTTGTGATAGTTGAGACAATTTTATGTGCTGATGCTTGCAAAAAAACTCAACTAATTAACTTGCATCATCAATCAATAAATGCTATGGCGTGCCAAAAAAGAGAACAGCAGCGACAGCAGCAGTTACAGCTCTAATTGTTTATTTTTTAGGTAATCAAGATATATTGTTACATTGGTTCAACTAGCATTCGCATATGGTCAAAATATTATCAATAAAAGACCAGTGCATTTCTATTAACCTTTTCCATGTGAATGCTCCTCCTAAAATTATTAGAAGAATATTTCTAACATGACTTTTGATTATGTTACCAGGTGTTACACTTAATTATCTAATGAATTTACATATGCTTCCTCTAATCTGTAATAATTTCAATAAGCTGAACAATCTGTGGGGTACTTTATAATTTGCAAAAGTAAGTGTTTTCCAGAGTGAAAGAAACAAGAGGTGCTTTTGGTAAAATCATGGGCACCTTATCCCATACTGCTTTATAAGCCGCCTCAGGAAGATACGTCAAAGTAGTGCCACTATCAATAATAGTACCCTTCTTGTCACTCGTTTCAAACATGTCAGTAGGTAATTCAAGTAAAGAGCTACCAACCATTATCCCCTTCAGATTTACATTGTACAGTTGTCTAATAAAATAGGAAAACAAATATTGGTTTCACCACTTAGTAACAAAACAAATTAAAGGCAATGCAACGATGACTATATTCAGATAGTGAGATGAAGCTAGTAGGAAATTACAGAAATTTAATTTCCACATTTTACATTTCTTTGGGTAATTTCCAGGAGCATATTTAATTAGGAATTAGCCTCAGTTGAGTTGAGTTATAAGTTGTAAAGTAAATAAGTGGGAAGGGAAATAAGGCCATTATTTTCAAGGATTGAAAAATGTCTAAAAAACTGGCATGGGGCAACAATAAACCAAAATGAGAGGAAACTCATCTTCAGATCAATTCATTTTTGCCTAAATTAACTTAATCAATTCATAATGCCTCAGAAGAGTGTAAATTTTGGCCTTGATGGAACCCAATTTACCATCAGTTGTACAATGAAACAGATAGAACACAAGGAGATTACTCACTGCTCGGGTACCAAGGGGGTAGTCTTCATTTTAGGCTGAACCACATCTCCAATGGCCCATATCCCACCTCCTTTCACAGAATCCAGGCAATGCGAGAATACTTTCTTGACTTTGCCGGCAGATGCCAATTGAGATAGTACTGAGGAATTCGATTGACTGAAACCTAGAATTCCATCAAGGGCTTCTCTAGACGAACCCAATTCACCACCTTGCTGTGCACCACACCTTTTCAAGCAAAAAGAGGCAGTGAATAACCAACTATTGGGTTGCTTCACAACTGCTGCTGCAGTGTGGTCCTTTTCTCAGTTTTGCTTATCCTTTCTTAGTGATACTTCCAGATCTTTCTGGTTCTTAATAGAATTGTCTTTTCAGAAAACTAAAAATAGTGTCCACATGTGTGGTCACATATGACGAATCCAAGCACATGCATGCGTGCAGGACCTGTTTTATACATAGTAAGGTGCACAGTTTTATTATTATTTTTTTAATTTTAATTTTATTATTATTATTATTATTATTATTATTATTATTATTATTATTATTGTTATTATTATTATTAGGCTTATGCAGTAAGTTTTCATATAACATGTGCTAGAAAAAAATAACTTACCCAAATGTAACACTAGCATTGGCAGTTCTTGTTAGAGAATCAGCAGTGACTTGGTTATAATGTAAAACATCGGTGACGAAATAGCCCGTGGTAGAACTGCCATCCTCATACAATACATTATACTGGCATGGTAAATTAGATGTGCACCCTGGTATGTCACCGCCATAAGTAGCCGAGCAAAAGCTCTCTTTGCAAGTAACCATGGTCCCGCTTTGCGAACCCCTCAAGTCATACAGCGTCAGTTCTATCTACAGCCAATATTTCGAACAAAAAGCCGATAAATAAGTACAATTTGGTGATTATATAATAAATAATGAAATAATTGCCTCATTAGCAACAAAAATATGTCAGCGACTTTGTCCTGGTTGAGTGGTCGATATATGTTATAGTAACATGATTGCCCTCTTACAAGGGTAGAAGTAAGAACAACTGATATGATACGGTATCACCCAATCAAATTCTATATAAGTATTGATTGATTATTTATTTATCATATAATAATGGTCCCACCTGGCTTAATGTAGTCTTAATGGATGTAACTGTTAGCACCAGTTAAGAACTTGGCTGTAACTGTTGGAGACTCACCGGTAGAACAGTACAAACAAATGGTTCATCTTATGCTTATTGGTTTTTTGTTTGTTTTAGATATACAGGTCATCCAGAATACAGATCGCATCCAATATCAGAATGAGCTAGTCAATTGTACAAGTATTGGCAGGTAAAGATATCCTAGAATTAAAAGAGGAAGATATTGTATCTACCCCAAGGTCGCTCTTTTTGGGACAACGTGAACATGAGATACAATTCACCCATAGCAGGTCGCTTCCAGGGTCAACTTGCACGTAGTAATTTTTAGGAGGGGTGCCAAGCCCGATCTGAGCAAAATAAAGCCTGCATTATATATTTAAAAAAGAGACACTCTTAACCAAGAAACACAACGTTAAGTAGTTTGATATGAATCTCCTAAAACATTCACAAATTACTCATATTCTTCATGCAGGGCTGACCTCCTGAATCGCTGCTTAAAAGAGTGTTTCAGTGCGACACTTAACTAATCCATTTTATCTGTTTGCACATAGCTTTCTAACACTATCAAATACAGACATGTGAAATGAACATCCCAAGTAAAGGATATTACATCAGATTGCATGAATGTGCTCATATTTGTTAAAATAGAGTATTTAGGGACTGATAGACCTCAGTAATTAATCATCATAGGTCTAAAAAAGAAAAAGAAAGCATCCAAACTCTTAAATGTGAAAGGGGGTTACAAGTCTTTTCTTTAGAAATGTTAGAATACTGTATAACGGTAAACATGTAGTTACCGATTAGGTGTCTATAAAAGAACTTCCGATGTACTTGTAAAAATACATAATAGATGAATAAAAACTATTCTTTTTCATCACAAATTACTACTCAGAATCTAACATGGTATCAGGGCACTGATCCAACAAAACCTTCCGCAACTCAGTAACATCCATTCCACCAAATCAAAATGTCTGATAATCCAACAATTCAAGAAAACCAGCCATTACAACCAATCCCACAAATACAGCAAATCATAAGGGCACAACCCGATTTCAACGCTGCTCAAAAACTCACAAATGCTCCATTAAATGGCAGAAATTATCTACCATGGGTCAAAGCCGCAAAAAGAACTCTTAAAGGAAAAGGGTTACTTGGCTACACTGATGGCAGCAAAATTCGACCCGAAAACACAGATGCAGCAGAAGCCTGGGATATGGCTGATAATCAAGCCATGACCCTTATCTCAAATTCCCTTGACCCACAAATCAGTGACATGTTCTGCTGGTGTGAAACAGCAGCAGAACTGTGAAAAGGCATCGAAAACCAATACGGAAACCTCAAAAGCCATTCCCAGATCTACCATCTCAAAAAGAAAATTGCAAAAATCACACAAGAAACAAAGGAGATACCCGAGTTAATCGGGCTTGTCAGAGCCAAATACGAAGAATTGAAAGTGTACAGACCACCGACTACTGACCTCAGTGTGATTCAAGAACGGGAAGAAACTGACCAAGTCTACACTTTTCTGGCAGCCCTTGATCCAAGCTACGAAGCAATCAGGGCCTAGATCCTCTTATCCACAGATCGACTACACTTTGCAACCGTCACAAACCTCGTGCAACAGGAGGCAACACGACGAGTAGCTATGGGAACCTCTGACTCGAACCCAAAGCCAGAGGCCCATGCCTTCTCAGCCGCAAAAGCCACTGTTACAGGGGCAAGGGAACGGAGCAACCAGCAGTGCACTCACTGCAAAAGAGACGGCCACAGCAGAGAACGCTGATGGGTGCTTCATCCCCACCTTCGACCAAATCGAAGCCAGGGAGACGAATCGAAGAGGCGATGAAAAAAATCAAGGTCGCGAAATAAAAAGGGGTTTTATGGCGACGAGAACGAGGAAGACAGAATGAAAAAGATGGAAACCCAAATAAACAAACTGACAGAGCTATTGGGCCAGCACACGGGCCAAACAACGGCCCAAGGTTTAATCTCACCCTCTTTTGTTAAATTAACTGGTAACAGGCCAACTTACATAGCTGAGCCAAAAACTGAAATTCCAAACAGAACTGACTCAGCCCACCTGCCAGTGAATAAATGTTTAGCAATTGGTTTTACCATTACAAACAGGCCAAAAAATTGTACCAAATGGGTTTTAGACTCCGGTGCAACTGACCACATAACCGGAAATAGAAATCTGTTAAAAAAATCTCAAAACGTTAGATGATAACCAATATTTTACTATTGCCAACAATGACAAATTAAAAATAGTTGGTTGGGGAATAATTAGCATACTTTCAAGAAATTTTTTGCAAGATGTCTTCTACGTAGAAGATTGTTCAGTTAATTTACTCTCAATTAGCAAAATCGCTAAGGATCTGAATTGTGAGATAGTATTTAAAACGGCTAGTGTCATATTTCAGATTCAATAACCAAGGAGAAGATTAGTGAGGGATTTCTTGAAAATAGCATTTATATTTTGAGTGATAACAAGACTATTTTGAGTGCTAGGAAAAAGGAAGATTCATACAACCTTTGGCACAAACGAGTTGGTCATGCGTCCGATAAAATTCTTAAAAAATTGTTTGATTTTAAAGGCGTAGATTGTAGCAGTTGTGAAACTTGTAAGCTAGCTAAGCATACACGATTACCATTTTGTAATTCTAGTACCAAAAGTGACGAACCTTTTGATCTTATTCATTCCGATGTTTGAGGACCCGCCCCCTAGTATCTTACAATGGTTATAGATATTTTGTTATTTTTATTGATGATCACTCTAGAACAACATGGATATATTTAATGAAAAATAAGAGTGAAGTTTTTCAACATTTCAAAACATTCACAAACTATGTAGAAACACAGTTTAACAAAAAAATCAAAATTTTTAGATCCGATAATGGAAACGAATTTATAAATCACAACATGTCAAACTATTTAAGAGAAAAAGGAATTGTGCATCAAACTTCTTGCGTATATACCCCACAACAAAATGGTATTTCCGAAAGAAAAAACCGTCACTTGATGGAAGTAACAAGGTCTCTTTTATTCCAAAATAATGTACCAAAAGCATTTTGGTCAGAAGCAGTATTAACCGCAACCTATTTAATAAATAGATTACCAAATACTGTATTAGATTTTAAAAGCCCATTAGAAGTACTTCACAAAAGCAAAATTAATCTTGATCACTTAAAAATTTTCGGTTGCGTATGTTTTGTTCATAAAAATAGGATAGACAAACTAGATTCTACCTCAATAAAAACCATTTTTCTTGAATATTCTATTCAAAAAAAGGGGTATAAATGCTACGATATCAAGAATAAAAAAATGCATATATCGAGAAATGTCACGTTTATTGAAAAAGAATCCTTCTTTAAGGATATTAAAGAAACACCTTGTGACAAAGTAAGCTGGGATGATTTTGATACTATATATGTTACTAACCCAAGCTCAAAGGAGCTTGTTTTAGAAACTAATCATGAAATAGGAATACAAGAAGAACAAGGAACATAACACTTGGAGGAAGACGTGAATAGCCATGAAGAAGATGATGAAAAGGAGACCGTTCCTCTAAGAAGATCAACCCGACAAGCTCGACCACCCTCAAAACTTCAAGATTATGTAACATATTCGATACAATATCCTATTCAAAATTATGTCTCTTACAAAAATATCTCAAAAGAACATTATGTTTTTCTAAATGCACTAACAAAAGAAGAAGAACCAAACACGTATGAAGTAGCAAAAGATAACCCAAAATGGTGTAAGACAATGGGTGAAGAATTGCAAGCCTTAAAAAAAAATCAAACATGGGAACTTTGTTACTTACCTAAGTATAAGAAACCCGTAGGGTGCAAATGGGTTTACAAAATTAAATATCATAGCGATGGTAGAATAGAAAGGTACCAAGCTAGATTAGTAGCCAAATGGTATACACAAACGTATGGTATTGATTATTATGAAACCTTTGCACCAGTAGCAAAAATGAACAATGTAAGAATCCTTCTCTCACTAGCGATAAATATGAATTGGACATTACAACAAATGAATGTAAAAAATGCGTTCCTTCAAGGTACACTTGAAGAAGAGGTATACATGACTATGCCACCGGGACACAAAAAGGAAAATGTTCCTAACCTTGTTTGTAGGTTAAAGAAATCAATCTATGGACTAAAGCAATCTCCAATGGTATGGTATGACAAGCTCAACTATTTCTTAACTTCACATAACTTTAAAATTAGTAGTGCAGACTCATCACTTTTTACTAAACAAAACTCTAATGGTATAACTGCGGTTTTAGTTTATGTTGATGATATAATCATAACAGGAAATAATCAAGTTGAAATTGACATCATAAAAAGGGCCCTAAAGGAAAGTTTTGAAATTAAAGATCTTGATAAGCTAAAATATTTTCTAGGAATAGAAATAGCTCATTCCTCCAAGGGACTGTTTTTATCTCAAAGAAAATACGTACTTGACTTATTAAAAGAAACAGGTAAATTAGGGAGTAAACCGGCCACTACCCCAATTGACAACAATACAAAACTTAATGTCGAAGATGGTGAACCACTAAGTGACATAAGACAGTTCCAAAGGCTTGTGGGTAAACTTATTTATCTAACCATGACTAGACCGGACTTGTCTTTTTCCGTAACCCAAATTAGTAAATTAATGCACGCACCAAGAACACCTCATTTAGATGCCATTAATAGGATATTAAGGTACTTAAAGGGTTGTCCCGGAAAAGGAATTTGGATGAGGAAAAATGGTACTAATGCAATATGTGGCTATTCCGATGCAGATTGGGCTGGGAGTTTCGATAGAAAATCAACAATCGGATTTTGCACATTTGTAGGCGAAAATTTAGTCACATGGAAGAGCAAGAAACAAAAATGTTGTGGCACGATCAAGCACAGAAGTAGAGTATCGAGCCATGGCATCTACCGCAGGCGAGCTAACATGGATTAAACAATTACTAGCCGATCTAAGTATCAAAATTAATGAACCAATGAAAATATTTTGTGATAATCAAGCAGCAAGACACATTGCGGCTAACTCCGTGTTTCACGAACGAACCAAGCATATTGAGGTGGGCTGCCACTTTATAAGGCAAAAGATTCAAAGCAAGGAAATTGAGACACCGTTTGTTAAAAGCCAAGACCAATTAGTGGACATATTTATCAAAGGATTAAGTATCAAGGGATTTGATGATATCACAAGCAAGCTAGGACTTATCAATATCTACAATCCTAGCTTGAGGGAGAGTGTTAAAATAGAGTATTTAGGAACTGATAGACCTCAGTAATTAATCATCATAGGTCTAGAAAAGGAAAAGGAAGCATCCAAACCCTTAAATGTGAAAGGGGGTTACAAGTCTTTTCTTTAGGAACGTTAGAATACTGTATAACGATAAACATGTAGTTACCGATTAGGTGTCTATAAAAGAACTTCCGATGTACTTGTAAAAATACAGAATAGATGAATAAAAACTATTCTTTTTCATCACAAATTACTACTCAGAATCTAACAATATTAATTACAATCTTGTCAGCGAGATACAATATTCCAAGCTGGTCATTAAGGTGGCTAATGTCGATACCCATGACAAATTGTAAAGAAGCCATAATTTGTAAGAACCTTTGTAATGGTCATGAATGTAAGGTCATAAATGCAATCAGTCTTTAAATCCTAAGCTAAAGATTTGCCTCATATACCAAGGCTCACAGTACATGTAATCTAGATGGTTCTCGCTATGTTATTGATCTACTTGATTTCATATCTAGTTGTGATAAATTCCATGAATAAACTGTCAAATGAAAAAGAAAAGCCAACAATTTCTCTCCCAAAGACGACTTGATAAATTGTAATTATATCAAGTAGTAGCATCCTAGTCAACATGTTAAGACCAAATATTACACAACAGGTTTAACTGTTGAGGAAGTCATTAGAGGGAACCAACGAACATGGAAACGCTATTTAAAACCACAGTAGCTCAACTGTGCAGAAAATCAGCATTCCAAAATTCTAGAATAGATTATCATGTTTACTATAGATAACAAGTCAATGGCCTGTTATTTAAAATGATAATTACAAAATAATATTACAATCTTCGTAAATTACCGCTTGAGCAATTTAACCAATGATTGAACCTTCGTTATTTCCAGCTATGCAACATAAGGTGCCTCCACGATATTTAGCATGGTGTTGCAACAATCTCAAACTTGGGGAATTTTAAATTTAACACTCAAAGACAATAAGGGTTCAATTTTGTCACCAGAAGTAATTGGTATGAACCCCCAAGTGAAGGCTGGATCTTTGGTGCATATCTGCAAACCCACCCCCACATAACTCAAAAACGGTACCAAAAAGCAATCTACGCACAAAAGGATTCACTAAACATAAGCTGAGAGAAATAAAAAATCGAACCCGGTTCCGCTGGGCAATCCGTTGCCACCGAGCGGCAAATCGACGGCCGAGAGCATCCGGTCATGCCGCCTGATATCATGGTCCCGCAGCAAATTTATATTGCGCCTCTGTGTGTGAGTGAGAAATTTGTGCTTCACTTCAAAAACACCATTTCCGAAAGCGCATGGAAGGACATAATTTAGCAGGAAAACGAGGAATAGAGAGAGAGATAATTTGAACGCCATGGCACTAAAAAAATGTTCTCTTTTCTTTTTCTTTTTCTTTTTCTCTTTCTCTCCGCTGTCATTGTAAGATCCGGACAAAGTTGTGTGTTATTATCGACCGCGTTCCGTTGTGGAACAAAATCTGTTTTTTTTTCTCCGCTATCTTCGGAGATTTGATATAGATCGGATTAAATATCAACGGTCTAGACTTCAGGATCATATAATTA
The DNA here is from genome assembly GCA_964058865.1 of Eleocharis quinqueflora. Classification (NCBI taxonomy): domain Eukaryota; kingdom Viridiplantae; phylum Streptophyta; class Magnoliopsida; order Poales; family Cyperaceae; genus Eleocharis; species Eleocharis quinqueflora. Next base: position 36,769 of record CAXKVX010001493.1, read on the forward strand.
ATAATTAAAATTTAATCTGACGATCCAAATCTATATTTTCTCTCTGCGAACAAAAACACTTCAGTAGATGATGTTAGTTGTTTGGAACCCAGTCCTGGAACCTGAATTCTCTGCGGAATTTTTATTTTCTCAGAGAGATTAATCTGAACCGTTATATTAAAGATCAACGCACAATTATCAATTATACGATCATCAATTATACGATTCATGAGGGATTTTAATATTATTAAAGATTCAACGAATCTGTCATATCTATACTACTTTATAAAGCATCTAAGGACTGGACCTCTCCGTTTAGTCAGTGGTCTTACTTTTTTATGGACCAAAATATCCTCCCAGTACAAAAATCGCTAAACCTCGGTTAAATCGACGCTCTCCCGATTCTTCCACCACACCTCTGATCGCGACTCTTCCTTTCCCCTTTCTCTTCTCCACCACACCGTTGTTCCCTACAACTAAACCCTAGCATATTCCACATCGTCCCTTAATATGTCGGAACCACCAAAAGATCGTCGCACATGGAGATCAGCTCCGTGCTCATCTCTCTCGTGTCCTCTCTCCCTCCACCCCCGTCTTTCACTTTCTCCGTCCCCGTTTCTCTTTACCTCGGGAAATCCGTGAGAGGAGGTCGATCTTCTCCATGGATTAGTCTCTTCCCTCTCAGATCCATGAGAGGAGGTCGATCTTCTCTCCGCAAGCGAAGTAAGATTTTCAGTCTCTAGCTCTCTCTTTCCCTTTTCAATTTACGACCTCTCATTTAAGCACTGAACATATGAAGAAGCGAACTGAAAGGGCAAGGGAATAAATAAATTAAAAGACAATAAAATGATTCATTCATTTCGGGTCACCAACATAAGCTTGTCACATTTTGGTAAGGTACGTGCAAGATGAAGGTATTATATTCAATCGTTTGGTAAGGTATGATTCGCTATGTCCTATTGATTCGCTACTCCAATCTTTGTTTTGTTTGAAATTTGCAGTTCAACATTGCAAACCCTACTACGGGATGTCAGAAGAAGCTTGAGATTGACGATGACCAGAAGCTGTAAGTTATCCCCCTCTTGTTGCCAGATTTGTTTCAATTTTTTTTTGTATTTTTGGATGCAAAGGATTTTCTTGTTAGGTATAATGTAATCTAGGATTTAGTAGCGGTGTTTAACATTGAAATCCGAAGTATGTCCTGGCTCGCTCAATTTCGTAGAAAGTCTCAATTTGGATGGTTGGTTTACATCTTTTGGGAGCAGTATGGTCGTACATGCAAATATTTTTCATTTGATCTTACCCTAAACACTGTACAAGTTCTTAATTTCAATATAATAATCAGGTGAATCAGATGTTTGTTTAGTTGTAGGAAGGTCTTAGTTAAGGTCAAGTGGTTGTAGTTAGATGAAACTGCTTTGCAGATTTATGAGTGCTTGAATGTTCCCTTCAAAACGAAGGACATCAATTGTGCTTTCTGTTTGTAGCTAGACATAACATAGGGCTTAATATTGTTTCTTTCTACAGACGGGCGTTCTATGACAAGAGAATCTCCAAGGTGGTCAACGGAGATGCCCTCGGTGAGGTAGCTGTGACCTCCATTCTGTTTTTTAGTTTTAATCTTTCTGAAATAATTATGTAAAGATTTTGATTTGAACCTAATGTCTTAGAAAATGCAATATGAATGTTAATCTATGGTCAATTGTGTTGCACTGAGATTTGTTGCTTGATTTTTTATAGGAATTCAAGGGATACGTCTTCAAAATCATGGGTGGCTGTGACAAACAAGGTTTCCCCATGAAGTAGGGAGTGCTGACACCTGGCCGTGTCTGTTTGCTTCTTGACAGGGGTAAATTTATCATACCTCTTAAAATTTCATCAGACCCATTGTTAATGGTTACCTGGTTACCTTACAAGTGACAGCTGTAAATTTTGTCATTCAAGATTACTTGCAACTATAGTTTTTTATTCATCTTGCAACTATAGTTGACTAGAAATTGAAGTCTGAATCTTATACACATAGTACTGCTTATCTGTTGCCGATAGCTCTTCTTTATATGGAATACATTAGTTTTGAAGTTTGTTGTTCATCTCTTCAGGAACTCCCTGCTTCCGTGGGTATGGAAGGCGCAATGGAGAGCGCAGGAGAAAGTCAGTTCGTGGTTGCATTGTCAGTCCTCAACTTGGTGATTGTGAAGAAGGGAGAAAATGGCCTGCCTGGCTTGACCGATCAGGAGAAGCCTAAGATGAGGGGACCGAAGAGGGCCTCCAAAATCCGCAAGCTCTTCAACCTCAGCAAGGATGATGATGTCCGCAAGTATGTCAACACCTACCGCCGCACATTCACCTCCAAGACTGGTACATTTTCTTATCTTTCATTTGTTCTTTTATTCATAGTTTCATACAATTGAAGTTGTTTTTATTGTGCTTTCCCATGTAGTTTTTATTTATGAGATGGTTTTTTTATAATCTTCATTTGTCTGATACCATTACATATATTTGTCAATCTCAGATAATTTGAAGTTCATGGTTTGTATTCTTATGGTAAAACCCTTTCTTCTTGATGTCAACTAAAAAGCGCATGCTCTACCATTGAATTCATATTTTTAGTTGGCTTTGCATGCTGTTAGATTTAGAGGCTTTTTCAATATTAACTTCAATGCATACAGTTACATTTTAGAGGCTTGTTTGGTATTCATATTCCCAAAAAAAAATGCAGGAAAGAAATGCAGCAAGGCCCCTAAGATCCAGAGGTTGATGACGCCACTTACGCTTCAGAGGAAGCGTGCAAGAATTGCAGACAAGAAGAAGAGAATCGACAAGGCCAAAGTTGAGGCTACTGAGTACCAGAAATTGCTTGCTCAGCGCCTTAAGGAGCAGCGCGAGCGTCGCAGTGAGAGTTTTGCCAAGCGCCGCTCCAAGCTCTCCTCTGCTGCTGCTAAGGCTACGGCATAGGCTTTCTCTGGTCATATATTAGATTTTGATGAGTATCAGACTTTTTAATTTTCCAAAAATACCCTTCTGATCTGATGGTATGGTTTAACAAATGATAAAAGGCTGTGCTTTATTGTTTTCTATTTTTTTCATCTCCGGTCATGTACATGGGATAACTTCAATGCATACTATAGGATTCATGTAATGAGAGTATGAGACAAATTAAAGTAATGTGATTAATTAATTTCGAGGGCTGCACATGGGACGCAGCTCTGTTTGTGCTTATCTTATGTTGCTTTTAAATACATTATTAACATCTGCGTAATACAGTTCATTATATGAATTCTTAAGTTTACTTTTACCACATAAATACATAATAAATTTCTGGAATTTTAAACAATATTTTCTATGTATTTTTTCATGATATAAATCTCAATTTTATATAAGTGTGAGTATTTGATTGTAAGAACTGTATTTGCTAGATCACAATTTATGATCACTGTATAATTAGTTAGATCCTCATCTTTTTCTAGAAAACAACATTTTTTTAAATTTTACCTTACAGTCGCCTGTCAACATTTCAAAATTAAGGTTAGGACTCAGATTTCCTCCTAACCTTTTATGTTTTATGTATAAAATATCTTGATTACAATGAAAGCCAAACAGTACCTTATTATTTGAACGTTAAAAAAATAAAATTATTTTTTATGCTGACTTAAGTTCCGGGAGGAATATTTATTTTTTTATTTTTTATAGAATTATATAAAGAAAAAATATCTTAACTTTTTACTCTTTAATTCAAATAGTAATCGTATTCGTGCACAACAATGAAAGAAAATAATGTAGACGAAAATATAATTTACTAAAGTATTTTTTCAAAAAATATAAAAAATGGTTTCGCTTGATTTCTAACGATTATTACCCTTGTATAATTTCGCACCTAGAGTCATATACAAAATATCACTATTGCAGAATCATGTAATGGTCCTTGTGAGCAAAATAGGGATCAAATGTCGCTGCCACCATATTGTTATACAAATAGCAAAATACATGAATAAACCCGTTCACATGAACCATGTATAACAACAATTAATGGTCCTTGTGAGCAGAGAGCATGCAAGGAATTAATAGTATAGATTTGTCGCTGGAAATTTTATCCCTTGATTTTGAAAATATGTGCTTACCTTCTCAAATTTGACTAAGTATTCAATAGCAAGTATCAGGTAGCTAGGTTCGTGTGTTCCCTCAGGCTATACCGCTGTGACGCACAAGAGGCGTATTGGATCGTTACAGAGAAGTTCACCTACCCTATCAAACAAGACCAATTTCTAGAAAATCCGTTGAAAGAAATCGAAAATATTGTGATGCAAATTCAGCAACCAGCAAATATATGTGGTTATCATGTATAAGGTAGCTAGGTTCGTGCATTCCCCCGGGACAAACCGTTGTGACGCACAAGAGGCGTAAAGAATCGTTAGAAAATGTTCACCTACCCTATCAAACGAAACCATTTTCTGGAAAATTTGCTCAAAGAAATCAATAATAATTGGATGCAAATTTAGCAACCAGAAAATATGTGCTTACCTTCTCAAATTTGGCTAAGTACCCAATAGCATGTATAAGGTAGCTAGGTTCGTGCATTTCCCCGGGACAAACCGCTGTGACGCACAAGAGGCGTAAGGGATCGTTAGAAAGATGTTCACCTACCCTATCAAACGAAACATTTTCTGGAAAATCATTCCCCCGGGACAAACCGTTGTGACGCACAAGAGGCGTAAGGGATCGTTAGAAAGATGTTCACCTACCCTATCAAACGAAATCATTTTCTGGAAAATCCGCTAAAAGAAATCAATAATAATCGGATGCAAATTTAGCAACCAGAAAATATGTGCTTACCTTCTCAAATTTGACCAAGTACCCAATAGCATGTATAAGGTAGCTAGGTTCGTGCATTCCCCCGGGACAAACCGTTGTGACGCACAAGAGGCGTAAGGAATCGTTAGAAAGATGTTCACCTACCCTATCAAACGAAACCATTTTCTGGAAAATCCGCAGAAAGAAATCAATAATAATTGGATGCCAATTTAGCAACTGGAAAATATGCGCTTACATTCTCAAATTTGGCTAAGTACCTAATAGCATGTATCTGGTAGCTAGGTTCGTGCGTTCCCTTAGGCTATATCGTTGTGACGCACAAGAGGTGTATGGGATCGTTACAGAGAAGTTCACCTATCCTATCAAACAAGACCAATTTCGGGAAAATCCGTTGAAAGAAATCGAAAATATTGTGATGCAAATTCAGCAACTAGCAAATATATGTGGTTATCATGTATAAGGTAGCTAGGTTCGTGCATTCCCCCGGGACAAACCGCTGTGACGCACAAGAGGCGTAAGGAATCGTTAGAAAATGTTCACCTACCCTATCAATCGAAACCATTTTCTGGAAAATCCGCTGAAAGAAATCAATAATAATCGGATGCAAATTTAGCAACCAGAAAATATGTGCTTACCTTCTCAAATTTGACCAAGTACCCAATAGCATGTATAAGGTAGCTAGGTTCGTGCATTCTCCCGGAACAAACCGCTATGACGCACAAGAGGCGTAAGGGATCGTTAGAAATATGTTCACCTACCCTATCAAAGGAAACCATTTTCTGGAAAATCCGCTGAAAGAAATCAATAATAATTTGATGAAAAATAAGAACTTCAACAAATTATTGATTTCACTGTATCTTAGTTGACAATGAAATTGATTAGACAACAGCTTTAGATATGTCATTCGTCATGAGTCTTACCGCTCCACACTCCACGCTCCACGCTTCTCGCTCCACGCTCCACGCTCCACGCTCTACGCTTCAGGCTTACAGCTTACCGCTCCACGCTCGATGCTTCACGCTTCACGCGTCTCGCTCCACGCTTTTGGCTTCACGCTTCACGCTTCACGCTACTCGCTTCCCGCTCCACACTTCACGCTTCACGCTCCCCGCTTCTCGCCTAACGCTTCTCGCTCCACACCCCACGCTTCTCGCTCCACGCTCCCTGTTGCCCGCTCAACGCTCCATGCTCCATGCTCCATGCTCCATACATTTAGAATATTAAAAATTTACTAAATTTGATTTGCTAAACAAGGAAAACCAAACAAAATACTATCTTAGGTTTATGTTCAACGATATTTATTTTTTATATTTTTTTGAAAAAATATTTGAATCAATTATATTTTCGTCTACATTATTTTCTCCCGTTGCTATGTACGGGTACGATTACTAGTTAAAGATCAACGCACGACCGTCAATCATACGACTATCAATCATACGATTCAGGAGAGATTTTAATATTATTAAAGATCCACCGGATTTCGTTTGCCCAGTCCTGAGTCCTGACCGTTTGTAGACAGTTATACAGAAACACGATACATCTCTCATTAGTCATTAATAAATAATAACCAAGGCCCAACGCCCGCGGCTCAGGAAAAAAGTGAAGAAAAACGAAAATGGATAAAGGGCCTTGTCCATACGACCATACCCAAAGCTGAACTGAAGCTGTGAGCTCTCTCATAGTCTCATTTATCGGTAATTTGTTAGGATGGAGTTTAATAGTTTAATGTACGTAACCTGTTGTATAAATAGACTAAATAGTAGGTAGGAAATTTGTCTAACTTACGTTTCAGGAAAATGAAACAAGTGGTCAAGGCCACTTATTTAAATATATATATATATATATATATATATATAGTATATTTATATTACTGTTTATTAATAAGAGTTTTTGCGATCACATATCTCGAATTTTAAATTATAAATGATAGATTCGAACATTTGAAATATTGTCCGTACTAAAATTTACTTAGGAACTAAAAAATTTCATTTTTCGAACTTTTTTATTATTTTATCATGTGAATGAAAAATGCATTAGTCTAACGATTACGTACCTCTCCAACTTAATGCATTTTTCGTTCATCCGTTTAAATAATAAAAAAATCTAAAAATAAAATATTTTGTCTCTAAATAAATTTTAGTATGAATAATATTTTCAACGATTTTAAGTATGCTGATGTCTTAATTACAGGTGAAGTCCCAGTTGGTGTTCAAGCAGTGTAAATGTGTAATGAGGTTCGCAAGTGGATTTCACTTTGAAATTTATCAACATGATCAGTTGGTTTTATAATTGCATCATGGTTTAGGCTCAAAATGAGTCTGTAGTTTGTGGTAGGATTTATCTCATTCCAGAAAAATTGAGGTTTAGATGGATTTTTTAGATTAATCTCAGAGCAAGCATATGTAGCATTTAGAACCATTTGTATATATTTGTGAAACCTAGATTTGTTATATAATTTGTTGTTTGCAATTTGAATGTGTATTAACACTTTTATTAATGCTATGATGTTGTTCAGACAACTAGTAATTTATCTATCATTTGGTATGTTTTAGTGGGAAAAATAGGTAAAAATGAATGTAAAATTGGTAAAGCAAACAAACAGAAAAATTTTGTGCGACCAATAGGTTTTTATCTGCGACCGTCAAGTTTAAAAAATGTGACGTCAGCACAGCTAAATCTGCGACCGTTGTTATGTCGATTGCGACTGGTATGACGTCAGCAAACTATATCTGCGAGAATGGATAGGCGACCAGGCTATTTGCGATCAATGCTCATCGCTCATGCCTATTTGCGACGTACTTGTATACTATCTGCGACCAACAGACCGGTCGCAGATACTCTTGTTTGCTGTAGTTCAGAGGTGGCAAGCCGGGTCGGTCGGGCTGGAATCGGGTCGGGTTGGAATCGGGTCGGGTGAGGTCGGGTCAGGTTGCATCGATAACTTTCGGGTCGGGTTGTGTCGATCTTTTTCGGGTGACTGGTCGAGTCGGGTGAGACCGGGTCGGGTTGCACAGACAACTTTCAAGTATTATTTTAAGTTTTAAGTTCAATCGGATAAGATCGAATCGCGTTATTGAATTGTACAAGTAAATCTTGACTTTCTCTGATGTTAATTTGTTAGTAAAATTAGATTATGATATTGGCAAGATAGGATTAGATCAATTTACAAGTTGTATCAGGTCGTCGGGTCGGGTCGGGTCGGGTCGGGTTTGCGTCATCATGTGTCGCTCCATCTCGGGTTACGGGTTGGGTCGGGTCGAGCTTGGGTCCACATGTGTCTGCCATCTCGGGTTACGGGTCGTCTCGGGTCGGGCTCAGGTCGCTCATGTGTCGCTTCGTCTCAAGTTACGGATCATCCCGAGTCGGGTTCGGATAGTTTGATTTTATCAAAATATCGAATCGAGTCGGGTTCAGATCGGACGGGTTTGCCGGGTCGGGTCGGGTCGTATTCTGCCACCTCTATATATATATATATATATATATATATATAAATCTTCAAGAATAGGTCAATTGCATGTCACAAGCGAAAACGACGCTGAAATTGCAGTATATCTTTGTTCCACACGAAGACGAACCAATGCCATATTTCTTACCTAAGTAGATCTGCATATTATTTCTTCCCAATCAAACGGATCTACATATTGAGTTTCTCAACGGCGCAGGAATCAACTGTACGCCTGGTCTATGTGATGGTCCCAATTTCTTTCCCTTTGTTATCTAAGATCCGGTTTGAGACTCAGACTATGCACGAGCGGATGTCAGCCGCCAAAATCGGAGGCACATGCGGAGAATTCCTTTTTGTTTGCACCGTATGATTTGGTTTCAAAGGTGGATATTATAAAAGCATCTTTAGTAAGGGGCTCGACTTTTTTTAACCGCGGGTCCAGCTGGGGAACATTTTTTGGGATAGAAATCAGTAACTGGGACGTGGGGCCCATACATGATTTGCCCGAGGGGACCACAGACAGTCTATTAGATCATTTATCTCTAAAACTTTTGGTGTAACATCAGTTTCAGAAATTTAATTTTTTTAGTTTCTGAACTCTCCATTCCTAAAAGGCTAAAACTGAAAAATTAGAGTTTTTAAATTGCCACGTCAGCAAATATTAATAATATTATGGGAGACCGATCAATTTTAGCCAACGATTAAGTCACGTCAGAGTTTATAAACTCTAAAACATAGTTGCTAAATAAAACACTCTTGAGCAAAATTTCTAAATAAGAAACTCATCTACATCCCTGAAACTTATTTAGAAACTTCCACGTCAGATTAGAAATTCGAAGAATTTCAGAAATGAAGATGCTCTTAGGAGTGATATTTTGATTATTGGGAAAAAAAAATATTTGTCCAAAGTTTGAAAATTCATCAAACACTATCTCAAACTAAAAAAAATGCAAAATATCATTAAATTCTTCAATGAATTAAACCATTGTCATTATTAGTACCAATTAAGTCTAATTTAAAAATATATTTTTCTCTAAATACTGAAAATAACTATTGTTAGATTTTTTTTTAAATTTCGCCAGATCTGATATGATCTGAACGATCGAGTCGGCCGAGCCTATTCATCGATTCACACTCGACAGTCAACATAGATTCGAAAGAGTGAAAGAGAGAAAACCCTAGCAGCTCCGTCACCTTGCGACACCACCTCGCGACGCCACCTCACGACGCAGCCCAGCGCGACGCCACCTCGCGACACCATCCTGTCTTCCTCTCCAATCGTCCTGCCCAGTCTTCCTCTTCGCCACTTGGTAAGTTATTACCAGACACTCCATTTCACAGATTATCCATTTTGGATCAATTTTTTTAACTCTGACAAAAATTATCCATTTCAAAGATATATTAAGCACCTCGTATTCAATAATAATACATATTTTCGAAAATATGTACTGTCCTGTTATTTGAGTTTTGTTTTTTGTTCTCTATTATTTATCAGATTATACATTTTGTTCTCTGTTATTTATCAGATTTTGAAGTATTGGATCTACAGTCACTAACTCACTATGGCATCAGATGTTGTCCGATCGTAGGTCATTTCTAGCATGTAAGACATTAATTTGAGTTTTATTTATTTTCAAATATGATTTATTGAACAAATCAATTAGTACTTGTTGGAGAAAAAAAATTGTGTAGGGTTGATCCGGAAATTACATATAAAATAGAAGTCAAGATTGATGGATTTTGAAACAAACAAGATGATGACGATTTAATGAGCTTAATGTACCTATTAATACATTTACAAAGGCGAAATAAATGTACAAATAATTAACGAATTAATGGAGGAGGACATTATATTTCCCTTCTGACTCGTGTTTTAATTTGTCTCAGAACGGGTGATCAAATTAAGGCGTCTATGCCATGCCAATTTCCGACATCAAGCGTGTTGTAGTTAAGTTTATTGCATAGCTTAAAGTATAATTTACTAATTATATAACAACAGGCATTCATTGTACCTTTTTTTTTAAAAGCAGGGGATACCTGTCCGTTTCATTGAAACAGCAAGTTCATACAAAAGTTCTAAGATATCTAATTTTTGTTTTTTGCATAAAATGCAAAAACAAAACTTACAAGTACTCATTCATTGTACCTATTTATGTTATTTGTTACAAACAAGCAAAAAATGATTTTAAATAAATTTTTTATTCATTGTCTGTACATAGACTTACAACACACACCCACAAACAAACAAAAAAATAAACTTGAAACCCTCTCTAAAAATAGCCCATGTTGTCACTTAAACTCCAGACCTTTCTAATGAAAACTTTGTGACTTACTACTACACTAGATAGGATTTATGTGCAAGTATTATACATCAGACCTTGTGAGTAGTACTAATTAACCATAAGCATTAGAAACTATAATTAATTCAAATGAAATGTTTGTTCGAAAATAGAAGCATGCACCATTCTGAATTAATTCAGAATATGTTTTGATTTGAGGTACAACTATTTTTTTTTAATTTGTTTATCATGTAGTTTTCTAAATTTAATTTGATAAGTTACAAACGTTAACATATTTAATTAATTGTAATTTCGAAATCTATATATCTTTTTTTTTACCTCCCTTTCAAAATACATTATAAAGGACTTTTTTTTTATCTTTGAAACAAAATGATTTGTATATTTGATATGCTTCACCATCATTTTTGCTATAATTTTTTTACTTGTACAACTATTCAGGTGTAGGGTTGTATATGAGCCGAGTTTGAGTGAGTCAGACTCAACTCGAACTCGAGCTCGCCACAACTCAAGTTAGCTCGGCTCGTTACACACAACAATTTTGAGTTTTCTGAACCAACTCGAGCTCAACTCGCCACAACTCGAGTTGGCTCATGACTCGACAGCCAGCTCGAAAATTCTAACATAGAGCATAAAAAGCATGTTTCATTTCTAACTTCTAGGTGTTTATCAAATAGAAAGTATGTGTTTACTACTAATATTTTTCAAATAAATGCAAATAAGTGCAAACAAGTTCTAATAAATGCAAATAATTCAAATATAAAACAGGTTTCAATTCAAATAAGTACAAATTATTTATATATTACAACTCACGAGTTGGACTGAGCGAGTTGAGGGCAACTCGAACTCAACTCGTGAGTCAACTCGTGAGTTGGCTCGGCTCGAGTTATGCCAGCTCGAGTTGTGTCAACTCGAGTTAGAACCGAGTTTTTCTCGAGTCGAATTCGAACAACTCACGAGTTACGAATTTTTTATCCAGCCCTATTCAGATGAAGCAAAATGTAAATATCATAAATAAACGCCTCTCCACTCTCCAGAGATTGACTATGATTTGTAGTCTTAACGGTTTTGTATTTATTTAAGGAAATTAAAGTCTCTCATTTTTTTCAATAGTGCTATAATTGCTCTGTACATGATGCTATTATTTGCGACTCAGTAAACTGAGTTCAGTGAAGATACATCATACATGCTTGTCTGTTCCATGCATACTATTCAAAGGAAGGACAAATTATCTGACTCGGTCACTCAGTACCGTTAAGTCTCCGTGTCAAGATAATAATTTGAACTGTTCTTCCAATTTTCTTTTAAATCATGTATGCCTTTGTCAGGGACCGAATCTGATGCTGTGCGGGATGGTGTAGCGTAGCATCTGAACCATTCGATTTTCACTGATTGCATCACGATTCGTGTCAAAGTATAAAAGTTCTTCTGATTTCCATCGCTGACGATCGACCCGGACCGTCCATATGCTGTAGCGAGCTACTGTAGCAGATTCGGGTCCCTTTGTCAGCTGTCGACTGTCGTGCAATATATCGTGTTTGTCTAGACAATCTTTTACATGTTACAAGCGTACGACATAAACAATGAGTACTGACAAATGGACAAAAACATTGCAAATATATCACGGGCGTAGGTGTTTGATTCTCCATTGATTTGATGTAGATACGAAACTCTGATCTCTCTTTTATTTGGAACCGAATCTGCTGTTCGTAAATTCTTGCTTGTTTTGATCTGGACCGTTCAAAATTTATCTAACGGTCAAAACATCTGCCTCCTGAATCAAATCACAGCTGTCCGTAACGATCGGGCGGTCGGATCGAGACAAGCAGAGAAACAAGCAGGAATTTACGAGCAACAGATTCGGACTCCTTTTATTCATGAGTTGTCTTCTTGTCTAGTTGTATTTAACTTACATAAAAGACAAGTATTGCGTCAATCGAACCTCGAAAAAAAAAAAAAAAATGAAAATCGTAGCCAATTAGTACACTTGACTTAATTTATCAAACAATTGTTTTGGTGTTTCACTTGAAATGTTGTAATATTGTAGTCTATCTAAAGATTGAGAATTTCATACCTTCATTTTGAATTAGACTTGAGGCACTTCTTTTAAAAAATCAAATAAAACAGCATCGAATTGAAAACACAACTTATCAAAATTCAAATTAACTAATAAAAATATTAAGAAAAGTTCATTTTTGGGCACTGCACTATTCTATTTGGCTCGGTCAAATCTCTGAATTTTTTTTTATTCAATCAAGCACACGAACTATTGATTTTGGTTCAAACTCCCTCGTAATTTTTTTCTTGGTTTAGAGTACCCACTGAACTATTGAATTTGGTTTATTTTGCCTCATAAATTATTGACTTTGTTTCAATATGTCTCACTCTATTAGAAAAGTTAAGGAGAAAAATGAACAAAATTCAATAATTCGGAGAACTATTTGAATTAAGAAAAGTTTAGGAGGCAATTTGAACCACAATCAATACCTCAGGGATTGATTGAACCAAAACAAAGTTCAAAAACTTGATTGAACCAAAACACAGTTTGGAAACTTGATTGAACCAAATTGAATAGTTCATGGGTCAAAAACAGATTTTTTCTAAAAAACTTTAAAACAAAATAAATATATAGACATATTTTTAGCTTATAGATTAGTTGTATTTTAAATTTGATATGACTTTAATTTTATTTCATACCACATCAAAATTAATTAAGTTTGATGCAACTTTTTTAAGAGTTAATATTTTGATTCATATGATAAAATATTAAATAACAATCAAATCACTGAAAAGTGAAAACACAACTTATTTGTAAACTAAAGAATACACTTATATACTTTTTTGTTATTTTAAATTTTTTGATGAATTAATATGAATTTTCATTGTCAAGATTGTCAATATAAGCATTGGCAGATCCAGAGGTCTAATTAAGCTCGGGCACTTGAGATCAAGTTCAGACAGAAATACACTAAAATTCACTAAAATATCATTAACAATCTATTTTTCACTACAAAAATAACAAAAAATATACTAAATTATGCGTTTTTTGAAAATCAAGTCCGAACACTTGTCGAGACTTGCCCTAAGGTGAATCTGTCCCTGTTATCAAGTGACCTCTCCTCTAAGCCTCTTCAACATATGATATATGATACACATTTATTTTCTAACAAGAGAGAATCATCGGCTGTAATTTTAGATTTAAAAAAATAAATCGAAGGATGCGAATTTATTTTCTAACAAGATTTTTATATGCAATCATATATTGGGTTGCTCACGTGGACCAGCAGAATTTTGGGAGTAACACTGTGTTTGGATGAAGTTTAATGAGATGGAGGGAATGGAATGGAAAGGAAAAATAGATAATTAATTTTGTTTGGTTGAAAATTTTAAATAGAGGTGAAGGGTAAAGCATGGAATGAGTTAACCTCTTGTAATAACAATTATTTACCCTTCAAATCAGGGTGTAATGGAGGTTATCTAAAAAAAAATGAAGAAAAAAGGAAAGTCAGTTTTCTTTTCCCTGATTTGTCATCCAAACAAGAAGAAGTTACAAATTTAAAACTTTTACCATTCATTCCATTCCCTCCTATTATTTTCTTCCATTTCCATTCACCTTCGGTTATCCAAACACAGTGTAAGACGTGAATTGGAAAAAAAAAACTAAATGGTATTCTAGAAAACACTACAACAACGTTTTTCATAATAAAATAACATATACGAATAAAAGTACGAGTCTTCAAAAAAATGCTACAACTTAACACTGTGTTTGAATAATCGAAAGTTAATGAAAAGAGAAGTAAATAGAAGAAGATAATGGAATGAAATGGCAGAAAAATTTAAAATTAACATCTTCTTGTTTGAATGACTATGGAGGAAAAAATAAAATTAAGTTTTTTTCATCATTTTTTCTTAAATAACCTTCATTGCATCCGATTTAGAGGGTAAATATTTGTTATTACATAAGATTAACGCATTCCATCTTTTACGCTTCACCTTTCATTTAAAATTTCCAACCAAACAAGATATTTTTTTTCATCCCATTCCTTTTCTTTCATTAAATTCCATTCAAACACAATATAAAAGTGAGAGTCAGTTTATCGACGTTCATATGAGATATCATGACTTATAATTTCTAGCGCAAAAAATATTAATTTTGTGGCGACAAAATAGATGATTATTTCCTACGTAATAATTAGCAACTTTTTTTATTATAAATAATTATATCCTCAATTACTATATAAATACAGATATTTCTTTCACAAAAAATACGTATTTTTCTTTCATTCTTATATAGTATTTACTAATAATTATAATACTATTTTTTTCTTTTGTGTCAGTTTCACCGAAATAGAAATTTTTCTTCTTCTTCCACACCTCTTTTCAAGGGAACAGACAAACCATGGATGGAGAGGGAATATTAGAACAGTCAATGAAGACGGGACAAGTTGATTGGAGGAAGATATTTTTGTACTCATTTGGCATTAGGTTTGATCCGTTAAGGTTGAAAGGTTACAAATGAATAATGGATAATTGCCGAATAAATTGATAATTTATATCACTGAACTACAATAATAGAGCAAATAAATGAATGTATTAATTTTAATGCATCACGTATATAATATAATAAATTATAAAATATATATAATTCTCAACTAAATAAAATCATTTAAATTATTATTATTATTTTTTATAGCTATATATGATAGAATGTAGTACACAATTACTCTTATCCATATTTTTATCCGATGAGAGCAATATATTTTTTTTCCTTATCGGTATCATTGCGATAAGCTAACGAAAAAATTACCTGTTTTACTAAATGTTACAACAAGTAAACGGATTTGATTTACACTCTTTAACACAAAGATTGATTTTCTTTTTGCTTTTGAGAAAAAAAGTTAATAAGGTGTAATTTTTGTGACTGAGTTAATACTAGTTAAATAGGTTCGCGTTCCGCGCGAAGAAGTTAAATTTTATACTTTTGTATTATGAAAATAAAATTTATATTGAATCTAAATTAGAACATTAATAAAAAAATACTACAGTCAACCTTCCACACGAAGGAAATAAAATAAAAAAGAGAAAAAAATAAAAAACAGTGATTTTACTGTACCGATGAAAATACTGTTTATTTGCACTGTAAAAATTAACAGTGACACAAATATTAAGCATATATTGACACAAATGTTGCCGCATGAATAGAACTATATCATTATATTCAATAATCAATGGATATTCAAAGTTCAGAAATCCGACAGATTGATGCGACAGCAAGATTCTCTCTCACATTTTGCTGCAAAAGTGAAAATGAGACAGCCCAGAAATCAGAAGTTCATTCGCTCATCGTATACTATATAGACCAAGTCCACGGAACATAATAACTCAAACCCTAGGGTTAAAAATACTCCATTTTTTCTTCGAGGTTTATCTCCAGACTCTAGCGAAGACCTGAAAGGGAGCCAATAATAAGGCTCTCTCCAGTCTCCACTACTCTCTCTGTTGCCCCTCTAATAAATAAATAAAAAAGGAAAACCCTAGAGGGGCAGTCTGATCGCTCGAATTCCTTATCCTAGATTTTGCAATGGATCTGCCAAGTCTAGCTGTGGTGCTTGGCGCTGCTCTTAGCCATGTACCGGAAGAGAGGAAGGCGGCCGAAGAGAGCCTTAACCAGGTAAAATTGTGGTGATTTTTATTATTTCATGTTTTGATTGTTTCTAGATTTGATGATGTTTGTGTTCGTCAACTAGAGTTCGAGCTTGTAAGTTTTTGGGTCAGTACTGTTTTAAATGCAAATCTAAACCAGTGAGGCCTTTATAATCACACCAGGAATAAAGGCTAGAAGATGATATCCTTTATGGCAGTGAGGCCTTTATAATCACACCAGGAATTGATAATTCTTTGCAAATCTATTTTGCATTGTTAGACCTTATTTGCATTTAAATGCGATAGCTTGAGATGGAGTCCTATTTGCAATATGTTCCTCTGACCTTTCAATTAGATCACTTTTTTTACCACACTCAACAAACAAAACAGGTAATGTGTGTTTTATATGACCATTGCAAAATTGATATAATCCAATTCTGGTTTCGTACAAGTGCTACAGACTGCATCACAACAAAAATTATCTTCCCAGAGCTAGGTTTAAATTGCATATGATGTTACTTCTCTCAAATAGATGTTTTTAAGATTTCGGTTGAGGATCAAACGACTTAGAATTCCAAAAGATCAAATTTAACCCTATACATCGAAACCCAGATTTTGTGTACAAAATGTTTACCTGTTACTTTTACACTGTTAAGCATTAATCCTGACAGATGAAATTAAATCTCGACCAAGGCTACGTTAGACCTTGATTTTCCTGTATGTTAAAAATCTATATTAGCATTTTATTTCCATAATCATTTTTAAATGTTGCTTGTGTTGCAGTTACAATATACCCAACAGCACTTGTTGCGGATGCTTCAGATTATTGTTGATGGAGTGACATGGGACATGGCTGTGCGCCAGGTAGCGAGCATTCACTTCAAGAACTTCATAGCTAAGAATTGGTTACCAAGTGAGCCAGGTGAGCCCCGGAGGATATTGGAAACTGACAAGGCCATGGTTCGTGAGCATATCTTGGGGTTCATAGGACAAGTACAGCCTTTGTTGAGGTACCGCCTAGTGATATATAGATTCTTTTTTTGTTTCTTTTCAAAATTTCTTGATTGAATTTTAAACAAAGTAAGACTCAAAAACTATGTTTTCATAGAATATAACCATGGTTCAGTAGCCTAATTTGAATTTTGTAATTGCTAGGATCTGTTTTTGGACCTTTTGGTACATTCGTTTACACTTAGTACTTACCGTGATTATTAAACTGTCATTCTAATTTATTTCGTAGGCCTCTTAGAAGAGTATTTTAAGTTACTTAATTTTTTTGGCCGTGATAAGATTGCTTTCTACCGGTTTTGTACTTAGCCTAAGTTGCTGATAATAAGCCATATTGTTATAGTGTTCCTCTGGTGGAACTTTCTTTCAGCAAATTCAGAGAGTACTGATTTATTTTTGCAGGGCGCAGCTGGGAGAGAGCATTAAAACAATAGTACACTCGGACTATCCAGAACAATGGCCAAATCTTCTAAACTGGATTAAGACCAGCCTTGAAGCTCAACACCAACAGGTCTTTGCTGCTCTTTTCGTGCTGAGGATTCTTACCAGGAAATACGAGTGAGTTTCTCCTCTCATGTCTACTAACGTTACTATCAATGCGTACATTTGGATAGGTACTTCAGACTTCAGAGGTTAAGTTTACAAGTAGTATTCATTTCTTAATATCAAAACTCACCTGAATAGAGCCCATTCATTCTTGTATTAGAAAACTCCTCCGAAGAAGAAACAAATAGTCATATAGATTTATTCACATGTATTAATGCCTTTATACTTGCAATACATGCTTGTAGTACAGATTACAGAACTTCATGACTCATACATACTTAGTAGTTAGTAGTGATATAAATTGTTATCCATATCTTGCAGCTGGAATTGTGTTTTTGTCATACTTCAGCAATTCAAATCTGTCTCTTGTTTTTTGTTCATCAAAGGTTCAAGTCAGATGAAGAGAGGGTGCCACTACATACGGTTGTTGAAGAAACATTTCCTCGATTGTTGAACATATTCAACAGTCTTGTTCAGCATCCAAACCCCTCTGTTGAAGCTGCTGATTTGATGAAGCTCATTTGCAAAATTTTCTGGTCATCTATCTATGTATGATATGTACTTTCACTATGGCGTTTTCGTAAGAAGTTCTTGTTATGCAGTTCTACATGGCCCCTTGTTGTAAATATTGGCCAAGTGTAATAATATTGGATATATTGCCACTTGAGTTATGTTACTTATGGGTAGTAACTGTACTTTCTCCTATTCAACTTGAGCAAGCATTTGTGCTAGATATTCAACTAACTGTGCTCAACTCTGTGGGTTGGTTTGTCTTATTATCTGCGCTGGTATTATGTAGCACTGGATTTGATGTTGTGCTGGTTATAAATTTTTGTTGCTTGAATCCCTGAAAATATTTGGACCATGTTGTGTGTTCAAGTCTGAGGATAAGATTGATATCATGATCATGGAGTTGCTATTACACAACATTTTCCTTAATTGGGTTGTGCATTTGATTATGTTACAGCTGGAGATACCTAAGCAACTCTTCAACTTTGAAGTATTCAATGCATGGATGGTTTTGTTCTTGATCATGTTGGGTAGGCCAGTTCCACTCGAGGGACAACCTACTGATCCTGAGGTTAGGAAATCATGGGGCTGGTGGAAAGTTAAGAAATGGACTATCCACATCTTAAATCGTCTCTTTACTAGGTAGGCCTTCGATTTGCTAGAGAGACAAATAGATTGAAAACTGGTTAACTTGAGACAAATTGGTGAGAAACAGTAATCATCAAAATTTATCAAGAAAAACTGCATGAAATTAAAATCTCGGTTTTATATTGTTTATCATTTTTCTTAGATTTGGTGATGTAAAGATACAGAGACCAGAGAGCAAGGCCTTTGCACAGATGTTTCAGAAGAACTATGCGGGGAAGATACTGGAATGCCACATGAGGTTGCTGAATGTTATTCGTACTGGTGGCTATATCCCTGACAGAGTTATCAACCTTATTCTTCAATATATTTGCAATAGGTAGGTTTTCTTATTTATCATTGGTTAAAGTACCAGATCTCAATGTCCTGATCGATACTTCAACATGATTGTTTGATTCCTCTGATTTTGATTTTCATTCTTTTGTTACCTTTTTCTGTTAATTATTTCTGGAGCTTTTTTGGCATTGTAATCTCAATGGTCAATTGATCTTTCATTTTTGGCTTGGCATCAGTGATCTTTGTGATGCTCCGGTAAGATTTTGCATTTGTTGATAACAATTGAAAACATCCTTTTTTAGGCTTTAGAGGACAGTATAGAATTATGTATTACAGTGCAGAATTGCAATTTCAGGAACTTGTGTATGGTTGGAAACTTTAGGTTTGAACTCAACAGATAATTCTGTTCTCTGTTGTAGCAATTTTGTCAATAATTTCGTTACCTTTCGATTTATTAAATATGCTTAATACCTGATTAAATATATTGCAAACCGATCTCTACAACATTTTTTTCTTTCCTTTGCAGTATTCCCAAAAATAGCATGTACCAATTGATGCAGACCCAGATGGACATTATCCTCTTTGAGATAATTTTCCCTCTCATGTGCTTCAATGAAAACGACCAGAAGTTGTGGGATGAAGATCCACATGAATATGTTCGCAAGGGCTATGGTAGGATCTAGTATCTAACAACTTATCTAGTCAAGAATTTGTGAAATTAAGTTCCTCCGGTTTGCAAGGATTTATATAGTTTATATTAGTTTTTAATGAACCATGCAATGGAAATTTTTTGCAGACATCATTGAAGATTTGTATAGTCCAAGGACAGCTGCAATGGATTTTGTCAGTGAATTGGTCAGAAAACGCGGGAAAGAAAATCTCCAAAAGTTCATTCAATTCATTGTGGGGATTTTTAGGAGGTGTGTCATGTATTTGCCAGTTCCTTGAATCTATATTAGTATATTTTACATAGAAATTACATCTTTACTTTATTTTGTTAGGTATGTTGAGGCAGCTCCTGAGCAGAAACCTTACCGTCAGAAAGATGGTGCTCTTCTAGCTATCGGAGCTTTATGTGATAAACTCAAACAGACTGAGCCTTACAAGTCTGAGCTGGAGAGAATGCTAGTCCAACATGTCTTCCCTGAATTTGTTTGTCCAGTTGGCCACCTCCGAGCAAAAGTATGCATTCTGGCTGTGTTTGGAAGCTTCCTTTGTTGATGATGATATAATTTGTTTTTATGCTTGCTATTATGGGCCCTTTATTTTTGTTCTTTGTTCTTTTTGCCTTTTTAACATCTGACAACATCTGCTTGCATAACTTAAAACTGATTTCTTTTTTGGCGTTGTGCTAGGCAGCATGGGTTGCTGGTCAATATGCTCATATAAACTTCTCTGACCCAAGCAACTTCACAAGAGCAATGCACTTTGTTATCAATGGCTTGCGGGACCCAGATCTCCCTGTTAGAGTTGACTCGGTGTTTGCACTCCGTTCCTTTGTTGAGGCATGCAAAGGCATATTTTTATCTCTATCATTTTGTTCCTTTAGGTTCCTCTTTTTTTGCGCATTCTTTCTGTTTTTCCTAATATATGATTTTTTTTTTTGCAGATCTAGATGAAATTCGACCAATGCTACCACAGTTACTTGATGGTAAGGAACACACTATTGGTTTGTATTTGCATGAAAATTAATAAAAATAAATTAATACTCTTGGGGCTTATAGGATGGTGATGGAACAAACTGTTGCAGTGACCAGATATCATCCATTCGTGACCTAAATAAGATCCGAAACAGAAACAACATCCAACATGGGTTAACCTAGACTTAATAACTTAACTATTCATATTATGAGTGACTTAGACCAAGATTTGTTAATTGTTTGAACTTGGACCATGTACACTCTCTGCTGGTTCATCAGGGTTCATATAACTTCTGTTCCATTGTAGAGTTTTTCAAACTTATGAACGAGGTTGAGAATGAGGACCTTGTCTTCACGCTTGAGACTATTGTGGATAAATTTGGCGAAGAGATGGCACCTTATGCAATTGGATTATGTCAAAATTTGGTATGTTGTGTTCTTATTTCTCAGTGATAAATATTTTCTAGTTTCTAAGTGCATGTTTCTGCTGGGCTGCTATATGTACTGCGATCTGTAGGTTTTGATATTCATAAGTCACATCCATACTAGTGAGATGTGCTGCTACCTTGTGATGCAGATCATTTATTCATTCATATTCTTTAAATGATGATAGGCGGCTGCATTCTGGCGATGCTTGAATATGTCTGAAGCAGCTGAGGATGAGGGTGATGACTCTGGTGCTCTGGCAGCCGTCGGTTGTTTACGGGCAATAAGCACCATTCTGGAATCAGTCAGCAGCCTACCTCATCTATTTGGGCAAGTTGAACCCACATTGTTGCCTATCATGAGGAGAATGCTAAGTAGTGACGGTCAAGGTACTTCCACTCAATATGTTTATGTATGCTCCTCGTGTTCTTTACAAGAAACTACCTTGTTATCAGTTCTATAAAATAGTATTGATTTCAGCTAATGGTCAATTAGTGCTGTTGGAATTATATAGTGGGCAGTTCTTTTGATTATTCTGTGCAAATAAAGCTGTGAATAGGAAGGAAGGAAAGAGGCTTGACTATACTTTCTGTACATTTGACTACTAATGAATCTATGAATGTAATAGTTTCTTATAGACTTTTCTCTTGGTTTTCTTTTGGTGAAGATGTGTATGAAGAAATTCTCGAAATAGTCTCCTACATGACGTTCTTCTCACCCACAATATCCACAGACATGTGGAGCCTTTGGCCTCTAATGGTCGAAGCGCTTAATGACTGGGCTATAGATTTCTTTGAAAGTGAGTATTTTTTTTATAAAGAACTGTTTGAACTCCGCCTAGGTTTTAAATAGCCGGTCCCAAGCCCGTAAAGGAGGGTTGTGATAGGCTTGGCTCGAATGTAAAAATTCAGTCAATCTGTTTGGGACAAAAGGCTTTGTTGTTGTTGTGGTGTAAAGAACTGTTTGCATTTTGAAAACATGGGAAATTTACTTTTGCATGTACATGGTTTCCGCTGAGTAAACAAATCATATAGGATTGTCCTATCCACTTTTACTGAATTACCCATGTTACTAAAAATGAAAAAATGATCAAAATTGCAAATACTTCAAAAAGAAAATTGTTTGGAATAAAAATTATAAAAAACAATAAAAAGATAAAAAAAAGAACCCATTTTTTGGGATTTAACTTGTACTGCACTGCACTAATATGGTTGTATATTGTGTACTCGAAATAAAAAGAAACTTGAGAGCTAGTTATAGGATTTGAGAGATTAATCTGTGTGGACCAGGCTAAAGATAAATAATAAATAGGCTGCATATATTGTAAATAATTTGATGAGTCTCCAATATATCTGCTTTCTTGAGACATTAATATTGGACCATTGTTTGCATGCTGGTCCAACTACATTTTTGTATAGAGGAGGGCTACTTTGTACCATATGGCTTTAGTGTTCGAACACAGAATAAGGAGTGAGCTCAAAGGGCTGTTTAGGACATTCTTGGCTTGGCATAATTGTAAAATTTGATCTACTTGCTGTGGTTCTTTGCACCTTCTAACCGGTTGGAATTGGAATTAACCCATTATTTATTGTTATGATGATTTGCGAGATTGATCCAGTTTACACCATTTATTATTTCCCAGATATTTTGGTGCCCCTTGATAATTACATTTCACGAAGCACTGCTCATTTTCTTTCTTGCAATGATCCTGACTACAAACAAAGCCTATGGAGCATACTTTCTAAGGTGCATTTTTATTACTCTCGCGAATAGTTTAGTTATATTAAGGGTAAACTGTTGGACCTATTTCTAAGTAATGATTTGCAAACAACCAAAACTCGTTGAATTTTGCTAACACACTACGTTATGTATGATTTAGTGATTTACTATGTTATCACTTTTTGAGTATGGTTGTTAGATTCTATATTCTTCTTTTGTCCATAACATTAGAATTCTTAGGTACTTTCTGGGAAATCATTATGGAGACCTTTGAAATTATGTTATTAAATTGTATTGTTGGCGTCTATTCGATCTTAGTATCATTTCTAACAATGTGGTCTGTGGCAGATTATGATGGATACAACTATGGAGGATTCAGATATTGAGCCAGCACCAAAGTTGATTGAAGTGGTGTTCCAAAACTGCAAGGGACAAGTGGATCAGTGGGTTGAACCTTATCTTTCGGTCACAATTGATCGTTTGCGAACTGCAACAAAACCATACCTGAAATGCTTGCTTATACAAGTGGTATACAGTCGTTATTAACCTTTGTATATCAACCTTTTTTGTTGAGTAGAGAAGTCTGCACGGTTCCTTTGCTTTTCCTGTTCATGTATTTGAAGTCTTTGATTGTAGACTAAACCTCTTTATTTCGGCCAACAATTTCGTAAATTTGTCTAGCTGGCCCAGTATATGATGAAAATGACTGAACATTTCAGCCTTACTTGGTGGAATGACAGCGCGCTTTAGCTTATGTCCCTAGTGGAACTTATGTTGATATTCTGCGACGTGTGCAGGTAGCAAATGCTCTCTTTTACAACCCATCTTTGACACTTGCTACCCTTCATAAGCTTGGTGTTGCTGCTGAAGTTTTTAACCTCTGGTTCATGATGCTTCAACAAACCAAAAAAAGTGGTGTTCGTAAAAATTTTAGGAGGTATTTTTATTTTTTTACATCTCTGCTTTGTTCTACTTCTTGTTTTGAGGTAACAGGTTCATACTTGTTTTAATATAAAAATCGGCCACTAACAGTTAATTTTATTCTTAGTATTGATGCCACTTGATTCCTAGACAAACTACTGTGAGTACTGAGTACTGATAATTAATCGAACATAGTTTCAAACATCCTAATGTTAATGGTAGTTACGTCTACTTTTGCTACTGTATGCCTATTTGATAACATTGTCTCCTGCTCAGTTCACTGTTTTCTCTGTTGGGGTCGAAAGTCTCCTTGCTGGTTGGTGACATATTGCATCTTTTATTGGCAGAGAACATGACAAAAAGGTGTGTCTGTTGGGATTGACCTCTCTTATCAGCCTCCCTGCTGACCAATTACCTCCTGATGCTTTAGATCGTGTTTTCAAATCGACCCTTGAACTCCTTGTTGCCTATAAGGATCAAGTTGAAGGTGCGCATCTTTATATAATTTTAATTATATCTTCTGTGGTTTCAGTTTGTAAATTAGATTTTACTTTTTTTTAAGTATTTTTTGTTTTGTTTTGGTCATTCATGTTAAAATAGTGTTAATCCCTTAAAAAATGGCTCTTTAGCAGCGTTTTTTTACTAATACTCTGGAAAAGGTTAGACTGATTTTCTGCTTGTTGAATTTGTGGGATAACCTTTCGAACTATGCCAAAGATTTGCAAACAAGCTTGTTCTTTATAACCATTTTAAGTAATTTCTATGCTTGATAGAATCAAAGAAACAGGCAGAGGAGGGCGATGATGACATGGATGGATTTGATGCTGACACAGAAGAGGAAGAAGAGGAAGAGGTGGATATGGGAGATGCTGAGGATGGGGATGAGGCCGACAGCCTTAGACTCCAGAAGCTAGCTTCTGAGGTTAGTTTATCCTTTGCCATTATTATTCACTGGTTTTAGGGAGCATGGTCCAAGCTTGTGTTACTCTACATCCAATACTAATGTAGCATAAACAAGTTTGAATTAATTAGTACTTCAATTTAAGTGATAAAGAATCTCAAATGAACAACAAATCATACGAAATCAGGCTTGATTACTGATGTCCTGTTCCACAGAAAATACACAGGGTTAATTTCATCTTATACTGCCAGAAAATGACGACATTGATTTGGGAAAATTTTCTTTTTATTATCTTGTTCTATTTTCTATATTGCTAACTGATATTGTGATGTAATCAGGCAAGAGGATTCCAGGAGAATGATTCTGATGATGACTCCGATGATGACTATAATGAGGATGAAGAGATACAATCACCCATAGATGAGATTGACCCTTTTATTTTCTTTGTAGAGAGTGTCCAAGGTACAGTTACCTCCTTTTCTTACTATAAATTTTCTGCTCCTACAAAACCAGAAATCTTCTCATTATTGTATAAGGATGTACCTCATTTACCTTTCTGGTGCACTTGAAACGTTAAAAGGCGATCTCTTCTTTAAATTAGGCTGAAAGATGCATATGGATATACTTTCTCATTTTTGTAGAGGTGCTTTTTTCATGAAACATGGTTTGAAGATGAAATTTTGGCCATGCTGATATTTTGTTGTACGCATTTGCTATGCTGAAGCTCATTGATTTTGTCGTGTGCTCAGGTGTGCAAGCATCCGATCCTGCTAGGGTTCAGAGGCTCCTGCAGTCCCTGGATTTCCATTATCAGGCTTTAGTCAGTGGCATCACCCAGCATGCAGATGTGAGACGTGTAGAAACCGAGAAAGAAAAACTGGAAAAGGCAAACAATGCCAACAAAAGTAACAACACCCAATGAGGGGATACCAGATATTGTTATTCTGCATTATTTTGGTCACTGGCTTCATGATCAGCTGGTTGCCTTTCAAGTGGGATTTAGAGGCCAGCAGAAAATATCACAAAACCGTGTGCAATTTTCCCTTCTCACAAGGAGAAAGGTGTTGATAATAGAAGGCATCAAAGGGGAACGTTTTCGTTATCTAGTGCTGTAGTTTGTTATCCTTATTGTAGCACAATTTATTGCAGGCATTTTTTGTCCGTTTCTTTTCTTTCTTTTTTCATGTAGTGGGTTCAAATTTTTTGTATCACCTTTCTTGGGGTCATATTTTTTAATTTAATTTCGAGTGGGACTTGTGAGATTTTGGTATAGAGTGTATATTGATATGGTTATTTGTATTAGCGATTGGTACATGTGTCTATGTAAGTGGTCAGAGATAAATTTGGTGTTGTTTTAGTTTTAAAGTTATGGCACTGCTAGGTCGGGTTGGCCTAGTTTCTGCTTCAGATTTTGGAAGAACTCTTTTAGTTTCTTAATTTGGATCATTTTAAAATCTTATTATTTGAATAACTAGATTGTTGTAACCTCCTGAGGATCTGAGGCTTTGAGGCTTAGGATAATAATTCTATTAGTTTATCACAGCAATATGTTTTCTTAAAGCATAAAAAGACAGCTATAATTGAAACCTTTCAGACCTTGTATTAAAGCCAATAATTGATGCCTAAATGGCTAAATCTGATGAGATTCCAAAATCATTAGGCTAACTTTCAATATTATGCTTCACTCGCCATTAATTAGCAAAAGTTACCATGAAGATAATGTTATTTTACACCTTACGCTGTGTCAGTTTCATTAAGTAATGTAATTTTAACACCGCTAACTCCCTTTTGATGAAGTTCATGAAAAAATATTACACTTCATTTGCTGAAGCAATAAATAATCAGAGAACTAAATTCGTTAACGGATTCTTCCAGCTACATGTGTGGGTTGATATTTTGAAACCTTTGATCCGGGTTCGGTGGGACCCCTGTTAATTTGGGTTTTCACACAACACGCAGTAAATATTAATGGGCCGGAGGCTTTGGTTGACTTCATTCTGGGGTTATGAAAACCAAGTTGTGGCTTGCCAGGAATTTAAAAAGGAGCTATAACATCCTCTTTATCTTTCGTGTTGTATGTATTTATTCCTCCGATTCTAGATAACTCGGGATTGCAATGGGCTAGTGGTAGAGCCAAGTCTGGTTCTTAATTTCAAAATTATACGTCTATCCGCCTGAGTCTGATCAAATGGACTCCAAATGTAATATCCGCTTGCCCAACGGGCCTTGCTTTTAAGCCCGAGCTCCGCTCGAAAGGTCTGATTACATTAAAACTTGAGAAAAAAATTAAAGATCGTGACTCATGAAAATAAAGTTTGATCAAAACTTTGCAGAAAATATCCTCAAAAATAAAGATCTGATCATTTATTTCTCATGCATTCATTTTGACAGTTTTGAAATGCTAAATTTTGCGAGAAAATAAAGACCCAAATATATAACATTTGACCTACCAGGCGCCCCATGAGTTGTACCTCAAGCCCACGCCTGGTCTAGCCTGGCTTTAGGCCTGACTTGATCTAGCAGGTTGTGGTTTCGAACCAGGCAAGGAATGCTTTGGGCCAGACGAGGTTTATTTACTTTTTTGTTCGATGTAGAAAATAATTTTAGAATTAAAGACATCCTGAGGAAATATTTTCTAGATGGAGAGTGTTGTCTAATTTAGTAAAGTTATATCTAAATCACAAATCTCTGTGAAATACCATGTCACACCATGCAAGTAATATGAGCATTTTGAGTCCTGATCTGCTATTGCGCTACACGTGTAGCACAATTTTTGAACGGTTCGGATCGACCGTCTAGTTCGGATCGACATCCAACGATGAAAATCAGGGAGTATTTTTGTAGCACGAATCCCGATGCAATCGAACGAATGAGGTCCTGCGCTACACGGTCTAGCGCAACACCATATACGAATTTGAGCATTTTTCTACAATTGAAGATTAGAAAGTATGTGTACATCGATTATAAATCATGTGAATGACGCAATTGTCAGGGGCGGAGACAAGGGAACTAGGGGTGTTCCACCACCTCTAATATTTTTCCACAAAGTTCATAGACTATTTTTTTCAAGTACTATGTTATATTTTCTATAGTTATTAAAATATCTAACCACCCCAATTTAAAATCCTTCTTCCGTCCTGTCCTGTCAATTGTGAACACACTATGATATATATATATATATATAGAGAGAGAGAGAGCTATGTTAAAATATTTTATAAAGCACTAGTAGCAATATATTTTAGGTTTGTATCTCGAGATACAAAGTTCAAATATCCGATCAAGATCGTTGAGAATGTTTTTCATACTAACATCAATTTGGAGACCAAATTATGTTGAATTTTTTTACTCTTTTATCGGATGGATGCAAAGTTGGTTAAATTGGAGTTCTGTAAATCGTTAGATTAATGAATTTTCCACTTATTTGATTGGATGTTTGCACTTTGTATCTCGAGATACGAATCTAAAGTATATAAATGTTGGTGTTTTATAAAATAGTTTAATAATATATAATCGTTAACATAGCCAGAAAAAAGAAAATCCGTCATTCGTATATGCATTTACCGATGAAGACAATCTTACATATTATCCACTACAATCTTACATATTCGGAGTAACTTGTTATTAACAAAAATGAAGGTGAATTAGTATTGATATGGGATAAACTAATAAAGGAGCTTCAGGGTAAACGAGTTGAGTATTAAAGTTATGGTATTCTTAAGCTCATTAAAAGAGTTGGTGAGCTTAATTATAAAAATATTAAATCGAATTCAAATGACAAATTAAAACTGATCTACATAATGAGTGATGCGTTCACATATCAAGTTTATTAATATTCAAATTTGTTTAATACAAAGTCAAGCAGTTAAAATATTAAAGATTTATGAATTACTTTTATGCATTTATTTATTTTTGTCAATTTTGACCGCTTTACTTTATAGTAAATAAAATAAAAGCTATAAATTTAATATGTAAATGCATCACTCGTTATGTAGATCGATTTCAATGGTTCTGATTTTGTCATTTGAATTTGATTTCACTATCTTTTAGTTAAGCTCACAAATTCTCTCGATGACCTTAAGAACACCCTAGCTTTACTTGAGTATTGATGTTATAATCGCACATTTTTTTGTGCGTGCTCTCTGCACCCGTTAATTTGGATCGCCCGATTAGATCTGGATGGCTGACTGCCAATTATATGATTCAGGAGGACTTCTGTATTATAAAATCAGATCCGTTCAAATCTAATCCAACGATCCAGATTAACGAATGCAGAGAGCACCCATAAAAAATGAGTGCAGAGGATATAGTTTCATATTTTGTTAGTACATAGAGGCATACATTTGATGTTGTAATTAATATTTGACAGGGTTTTAAAAAAGATTCTGCCTTCAGGTTTCATCAAACATGCACCATATATAATTGATAGATCCAGAAAGTCAGCTTGACATCATTGTTATGTCATATGTTCATAACAGATCAAGGATTTGCATAGTGTTACTGTTTATGATTGCATAATTAATAGACAGCTGCATCTTTAGTGATTGTTAGACAAATTAATTAACCTAAATCAAATTTAATACATGAGCCTATGATCGCATATTATAACATTGTATCACCACTTGTGATCATATTTAATACATGAGCCTATGTAATTTCCATTTCCTTAACACTGTATATATCTTGATTTCTTCATGCGATAGTTATTATTTATATATAAACCCTTTTGCGGTTTAGCCCGTAAAATGATATAGTCAGGCTAACATCATTGTGAAGTCATTAAAATAAAATAATTGAAACAAACAGGTAATTTCTGTGACTCCATGCAAGAAAATTGAGAATTTTTTTTTTATTATAAATGAGCTCGAGATGAGCCATCGCCTCAATTGAGGCAACATACAAAAATGTTTTGTACAGAAAACCTGTACGGCTGTACCAGTACAAAAAGGGAAAGGTTCCGAAACAAACTGAAAATTAAAATATCTCAACACTCACTAACTTCATCTAAGCACTCTTCAAATTATTAGATGAAAAGCAATGAGACAAAAAAAACAGTGCTTAGGCAGATTTCAATATAAACTAGAAAAACTACTCATTTCCAGAATCGAGTAGATCTTCATCTGAAGAGGGGGATGCTGGTGCAATACTCGAGTCTAGCACCTCTACTGACCTTGCTTGTGCAGCAAATAGATTGGCCACCTGACTATTATTAATGCATAATAGAATTATACATTGCATTGGCTATTGCTGGTGTTGAATTTTTAAAAATAATAGCATTTCGTTCATTCCAAATACTCCATATAAAAGGCTGCCATAAGGCAATCCCAATGTTGCAATTCTGTTGAGTTTAAAGAAGTAAAAGAATTCCATAAACTTTCTATAGAAGTAAAATCAAAATTTAAGTTGATAGGATTGTGATATTGATTTTTTTGCCAAAAATAACAGCTAACTGGACAATGCAAAAACAAATGTTCAACACTTTCTAATTGACCACATAGAACACAAAAATTATCACCATTCTAGCCTCTTTTAGATAAATTATCCTTAGTTAAGATTTTATTTTGTACGGTTAACCAAAGGAACAATTTAAATTTTAATGGAATTTTCAGGATCCAAATTGTATGTTTCATTTTAAAACTAATACCTCCAAAATTTAGAAATTCATACATGGATTTGACAGTATAAATTCCATTGGCTTCCAATGACCAAAATGAAGAATCTTCATTAGTAGTAAAAGTAATTGAGTTTAGAATATTGGGAATCTCAGCTTTTTCTCTTCTCATATCACTTGTAAGACCTCTAGTTAAGTGCAAGTTTATTTGGCCATGATTCCAAATCTGATACAATGTCACAGTATCAGTTTTGGACCCTTTTTCTACCATGTACCTCAGTTCCTGACCACATAAAGGCTTCTTCTTTTGTCTAATTGAATTGAAACTCATTTAGGCATTTTAAATATAGCAATATAGTATAGTGGTATATATGATAAAACATAATTTAAAAGGACTAGTTTTCCACCTAGAGAGAGCAATTTGCCCATCCATCTTGGTAATTTCTTATCAATTTTGTCAATCAATCGCTGCCATTCATTTTTTGTAGGTTGTTTCTAGTGAAGGGCTAATCCTAAATATTTCATAGGCAATGAACCTAGCTTACATCTCATTATATTAGCAAAATATTCACCTAAGTAGCTAGGAATATTAATAGGTACAATTTCTGTTTTTTTTATAGTTGATCTTTATTCCAGATATATTCTCAAAAAGTCTAAGGGTCCATATGAGTTTTTCTATCATTTGTTTATCTGATTTCACAAAAATCAAGGTATCATATGCAAATTGCAGATGCATTATTTGTTTTCCATTGTGTAGTTTAGGTCCTAACCCACTGAAATGACCTTTATCTATACCTTTATTCAAAATTTTATTTAAAGCTTCAACTGCAAAAATAAATAAATATGGTGAGAGGGGGTCACCTTGTCTCACCCCCTTTTACATTCAAAATATGCCCCTGGAATTCCATTTATTAGAACTGAGCTATGCCCTTTATATAATGTACTTTTAATCCAATTAATCCAAAGAGTACTAAATCATCTTTGCTGCAGACTTGTAAATAAAAAATCCCAATTTAGTTGGTCAAAAGCCTTTTCAAAGTCAAGTTTTATAAGTAAACCTTGTTCTTTGTTCTTGTGTGTACTATCTAATATCTCATGTGCTGTGATAATATTATCTAAAGTTGTTTGATTAGTGCCTGTCAAGTACAGGAAATAATCTCTTGGCTAGTACTTTGGTGAAAATTTTATATGAGCAATTTAGTAAGCTTATAGGTCTATAATCTGTGATACAAGATGCATCTGACACTTTGGGAATTACACATATCAGTGCTCTATTAAGTTTTGATAAATCTAATTTATTATTATGGAAATCTTGAAACATGCTAAGCAAATCATTTTTAATAACATCCCAAAATTTCTGGTAAAAGAGCATGGAAAACCCATCTGGCCCAGGTGATTTGTTAGATGGCATATCAAAGACTACCTCTTTTATTTCTTCTAGAGTAAAAGGTTGAGTTAGTGCTAAATTTTATTCAAAAGTTACTCTATCATTAACATCCCAAAAGGATTCATTAAGTTCAAGTGAGGGTGTATTGACAGTACCCATAAGTGATTTAAAGTGGTTATAAGCATGTTTAGTAATAATTTGCTGATCATGTGTAATGGAGCCATCAATATAGAGAGAAACTATTGAATTATGAGTTTTTTTATAAGAAGCAATTTTATGAAAATAAGTTGTGTTAGCATCTCCCTCTTTTACCCATGAGGATGTAGCTCTTTGTTTCCAATAGACAACATCCAATTTATGGAGTTGAGATAAGTCTTGTTTACATGCTAGAAATTCTAAAAGTTCTTCATTAGTTAGCTCTCTTTCTTCAGTTTCCAATTCATATTGTTCTATAGTCTGCTGCAAAACAATTTTATTTTGTTTAGCTTCCTTTCGAATATTTGCATTCCATCCCCTTAATTTTTGCCTTAAACTTGCTATTTTTAGTTGCCATTCAAAAGCTTTATTAATACTTAATACCATATGTTCCCACCAGCTTTTGATTAAATCATCAAAACCCTCTATTAATAACCAATGTTTCTCAAATCTAAAGATACATTATTTTGTAATTATTCTTGGACCATAATCCATACAGATAGGGTTATGATCAGAGAGTTGTTTAACCAAAGCATATGTATATATATTATTGTATTTGGTTTGCCAATTATCATTAATTAAGAATCTATCTAAGCAAGCCTGTTGAGTACTTAATCCCCCTCTAGCCCATGTAAATTTTATGTTTTGACATTTATATTCAAGTAAATAAGAGTTATTAATCCAATCATTGAATTTAGTCATATTTCTTTGATCAAATGACACACCAATTTTTTCAAACCTATGTCTAATGACATTGAAATCCCCATTAACTACCCAAGGAATGATAATTAGGTTGCTTAAAAATGTAAGTTCTGACCAAAATTGATCTCTTTGAGAAGTCTGAGTTGGGCCATACACAGTTGTACAAACACTGAAATGATTATTTATTTTACATTGCACAAATGCAGGGAGAGTGTGTTTACCTTTTACCCATGTGTTAATAGAGAATTTATCACTATGAATACCCATGAGAATTCCACCTGCTGATTCTAATGCTGGTATAAAACACCATTCAAAATGTATATTAAGATAATTCAAAAACCTAGTTGAAAAGGAATCTTTTTTTTGTTTCTTGTATACAAATGATATCAATGTGTTATGAGATAATTAGTTCTTTAACATATTTTCTCTTTTCTAGTCTACCTAATCCTCTTATGTTTATGCTAAATATTTTCATGAATAAACTTCCTGATTCCCTTTATTGAAAGTCTGAACTGAATTATTATAAAAAGATATCAGGTCTTCAATTATACCTACTTGTTGGTTAAAGTTGATTTGTTGAAATTCTTCAATGTATTTATGTTGTGTATATGAATCACTAAATGAAACACCTAAATCTGAGAAAAGGGTACCAATCTTTTCTGCAAAAAGGGACGAAAATGAAAAAATGTTACCATATTTGCCAAGAGCCCCTTGCTTTTAACCTCTTTCCTTCTGAGATCAGCTCCATTAGGAGGCCTCTTAAGCACTAGCTGATAAAAGCTTTTTGATGTAGGAGGAGTTGGGTGAGATAAATGCACAAAGGCAGCAGGGGCACTTGCTTCACCTTTATCTCCCTTGGTTGGCATAAGACCTTGATCCTGCTTAGCCTTGAGATTTCTCAGTTCTTTCCTTAGAAGCTTATTTTCAGCTTCAATTAAAGCCCATTCATCTACTTGTTGTTTTGCTTTACCCTTACCAGAGTTTGTTTTGACCAATTTTTGAGATTCTAAAAGGGGAATGGCAGGTCTCTTGATTTGAATATTAGTACCTTTACCAGTTTCTTTGTTAATCCCTTTCTTAGAGTTGAGAGATGGGACATGATCATAGTTTCAATCAGTAACCATTGGAGTAGAAGTTTGAGAGGAACATGAATTAGCAATATTGGTGGGCAAATTGGGATAGTAGGTCTGTGCATGGGTCACTCCCCCATATAGAGCAATTTTTTTCTCTAGCCTGCAATTGCAATTCCATTTTGTTTATTGCTTTGAGAATGTCATTGGGGTTCCAGGTTGTACTAGGGATAGATTGTTCATTCTCAACTTCAATTTTGATCTTGATGAGTTCTTTGTTTGAACTAGGTCTAGAAACCATAAAGAAAAGATAAGGAGGAACCAGATTTATATCTAATATGTCTATCAATAACCTTGCCCATCTCAATTCAGAACCATCAAAAGTACCCTGATTCCAGTCAACCAAAGACCCAAAATGTGATACTATACTATCAAGAGTGTGAATATCACACATATCAATTGCTAAGTTGTGGAGACGAATCCATTTTCTATTGGCTTGCAATCTAGGAAAAAGTTCAGAAAGGTCAAAAATAACAACAAATGAGTAAGGTCCAATCTTACAAACACCTGTCATCTTCAAGCTGTGCACACAAGTCGAAGGTCCTTCTATGAGGAATCGCTGATTTCCCAGATTGCCAACAGTCCATTGATCAATATCCTTGTAGGAGATCTTTAGTCCACCTAGAATTTCAGGAACTCCAATTTCGTCTGGAGCTTGAATAATGAAGCTATGAGCCAGAGATTTATGGCGTTGCTCAAAAGCTGAACCTCCCAAATCCAATTTATTGATATACGACATTTCAGAAGGTAATTGGGAGATCAAAGGAGACAGATGGGAGATAGATTGAAGAAAGGGTTTGGGAAGTGGTTTCGGATCTGAGTAGGAAGAAGAGATGGGATGAGCTGAAGAAGCCGAAGAAGAGCCAGATAAGGGTTGGTACAATGGAGGACGGGAATGCTTCCTATTTGCAGGACAATGAACTGCAATATGGCTTGTTTTCTGGCAAGCAAAACAGACGACAGAGTTCCTGCAAGACGAGGCAATATTGCCTCTTTCACCACATCGAAAGCATCTACGAAATTGGGTTGATCGAGATGTACGGTTGTGATACTATCTTGGTGTAGGGATAGGTTTGTTCTGTTGAACACGCGAATGAGAAGAAGAGTTTCTGACACCAGACTGCTTAACTAACTGCCATCTTTCACCTCCATTTGTTTCTTTCTTGAACTTCTCTGTTGGGGCACTGACATACGAGACCGACTTTAGCACCGACGCATAGCTCTTTTTAGAACTATCCTTGCTGGAATCTATTGAGCCATAAGATCGAATGAGTGAGAGAGCCCTTGCTCTGAAGTGCGGATCAATGGGCTGAGATGAAGCCCAAGATCGCCGAGAAGAAGACATATCTTGATTTTCCGACTGAGAATTTCTTGGAGCTCCCATTTCTTTGTTTAGTTAAAAATTGAGAAATTAATAACCAACAATTTCGAAAGCTTTAATTAGTATCCCATTTGGTACTGATTACTAAATATATTATATTATTTAGGTCTTGATCCAACACTAACTTTTTTAAGGTTGAATATTAGAGACTATTTAATAAGGCAATGAAAAAATTAAAAATCGTACTCATGTCTTCTCATCAAATAAGATTCGATCGAGTTGGATATGAATAAAGAGTTTTACAGACAATTTGATTATTTAGAACATCTATTTAAATTTGCTACGGTTGGAGAGGATCAGGCAAGGCATGTTACTGTTAGTACTGTATTCCGTTGTAATTTAGGTTGCTCGGATACTTCAAAATTATGCCGCATCGCGTATCGGATACGTATTCTATTCGGATACGCGTGTGATACGCACTGGATTTTCCATGTGGCGTATGGTATTATTTTAATATTGAGATACGACATGATACTGCAGGATACGACTGGGATACAACAGGATACGGTAGGATACGATTGGAATATTTTTCAGTGCGCAACATTCAGTATTTCGGTCATAAGTCATTCATCTGAACTCCGATTAAGCTAATTCCAAGTGTGTTGGAAAGCTAAGAAAGAGCTTTACAATCTTGGATAATCATCTAGGACATTCTATCTCTTGATTCCTACAGTAACATGTACTAAATTAGAGCAATATCTCGAATTCTTACAAAACAAACTTAATTTAATCTTAATTATTTTTTAAATAGCAATATATATAATTATTTTAGAATAAAATACTGGATAACATGTATCTATAGTGGTAGTTAATATAAAAATCAAATATTTTAATATATAATGTGATTTTTTATTTATTTTATATATACTCTCGTATTCTAGTTTTTTGAAAAATACTGTATCTCCGCATCCGCACTGTATCTGATACAATACCCGCACCCATACAACATAGCTTGCAATTAAGCATTCCCGTGGCCGTCTTCCAACACTCGGATCACCTGCTCACTGGTGGGTAGAGGTGGCAAATCGGGCGGGTCGGGCAGGCCGGGTCAGTTTGACTTCAAAAGATTATCGGGTCACGGGTCTGATCAGGTCGGGCTGGGTCGGGTTTCGGGTCTTTCGAGTTCGAGTCGGGTCGGGTTTCAATTATCTAGTTTCAGGTATTTCTCGGGTTTCGGGTCTTTCAGGTTCGGATTGGATCGGGTTTCAATTATCTAATTTCAGGTATTTCTTGGATTTCAGGTATTTCGTGTTCAAATCGGGTCGGGTTTCAACTATCTTATTTTGGGTTGTTTCGGGTTTCGGATCTTTCGGGTTCGAATCGACTTAAAAAGAGTATTGGGTCACAGGTCTGATCAAATCTAGTCTGGTCGGGTCGAGTCTTGTGTCATCTTGCGTTGGCATTTGTTAGGTCTTTCTCAGGTTTCGAGCCTTCTGGGTTCGAGTCGGATTTTCATTATGTCATTCGATTTCGAACCTTTCGGGTTTGGATGGGCTTGAATTTCAGATTCTCTTATTACAGGTCATCTTGATTTTCAGATTGCTGGTCATGTCGGGTCGGGTCAGGTCGGCGGGTCATGAGATCTCGGGTCATTTTAGGTTTCAGGTCATGTCTGTCCAAGTCGAGTCGAGTATCAGATCATATGATGTCGGGTCTTTTTGGGCTTCTGGTCATGTCAGTCCAGGTCGGGTCGGGTATCAGGTGATTTAATGTCGGGTCTTTTCGGGTTTCGGGTCATATCAAATCAGGTCGGGTCGAGTATCGGATCATCTGATGTCGGGTCATCTGATGTCGGGTCTTTTCGGGTTTCGAGTCATATCAAATCAGGTCGGGTCGAGTATCGGATCATCTAATGTCAGATCATTTTCGAATTTCGAGTCATATTGAACTACTTCAGATCGGAGGAGTTTGTCGGATCGGGTTAGATTCTTCCACCTCTACTGGTGGGCATGATTTTTGTCCATAAAAATATGACCCAATCAAAATTCGACAAAGATGTATGATTCTGCTGTCCACAAAAAATATAGCCCAATCAATGTGCGACACGAGTATTCACGGAATTCATTATTTAATAAGGTCAATGCATTACTACTGCCCGCTCTATTTATTTGAATGAGATCTTCTACCGCGCAGCACAAACACAGTACGTACTGCGTGGTAAATCTCAGTCTTTGATTTGCATCGAGATTCATGCAAACTAAATTTTATAATGTCAGACTGAATTAAATTTGAACCGTCCATAACTTACAATACAGAAAATCTTGAACGTCCGTTGCTGCTGCGCGGCAGAGAATCCGCTTCCCATTTATTAGTCTTACATTCCCAAAAGAGCTTCTACACAATATATATCGTCATGAAACTGTCATCAATAACGACTTTATTATTTTATGTTAAATTATTTTGTATATTACTTGAGCTTTTACATTAATAATTCTATTATTCCCGTTAGTGAATAAATAAATTAAATTAATTTCAAAATATTTATCACTTTAAAAATATGAACGTA
The DNA here is from genome assembly GCA_964058865.1 of Eleocharis quinqueflora. Taxonomy (NCBI): domain Eukaryota; kingdom Viridiplantae; phylum Streptophyta; class Magnoliopsida; order Poales; family Cyperaceae; genus Eleocharis; species Eleocharis quinqueflora. Next base: position 74,443 of record CAXKVX010001493.1, read on the forward strand.
ACATAAAGATTAAAAACAACGAAAAGTAAATTATTATAAATATTTTCTTGTACCTTTTTCACCCAAAAAGTAATAACAGTTCATTGGCTAGCTAACTTAAAACACCAGTTGCAAGGTTTATAAGAAATTCTTTTTTGTTATATAGAAAATTACGGTTGACCTAGGAGCATTAAACATATTGATTACCTTTATAAATAATATTTGAAAATGTACGGATTTTTATATCTTTACAGTCACTCATTATTAAATAAACGTCATTTGCTTGAAATCTTTCATGGTGTTATATCTTATAAAAATATTTGCAAAAATTAATTACTCTGGAGACGGTATACTGAATACTTTGAATCTCTCCAGATCATTCAAATGCATCAAGATTCATACTATACATCAAAATCTAACGGTCTGAAGTAATTGGAAGTATTTAGGAGCACCCAAGTTTTTTTTTTTCCAAAACGTTTTAATCTTTGAGAGCTGCATTTTATTAGGAATTAAAAATTAAATATAAAATGGAATTTGAAACTAAACAGTAACAAATAAGCTCTTGTGATTAAAAGAATTCACTTTTAAAACTTGAAGACTAAATAGTAAACAAATGATATTTTAAACCATTTATGTAATTTACTTTATAAAAATAACTTTCAAAATTAATTTAACAGTGACCAATTTATGTAAAAATCCATAATGATAAAATTTTAAACACAGGGTGGGCCCAGGCCTCATTTTGACACAGAAAAAATTAAACTCTTTATTTAATTTTCTAATTAGATTTGATTAAATGATAAAAATTTAGTTAAAATTTTGATTAAAATAAAATTATTAAAATTAATTTTTTTGATGAAAAGTTTGTAAATTTGATTTAAATCAAATTTTGACATTCTTATAACATTAAAAATAGATTAGACTTTCAATTCCTAATTCGATGTTTTGATTACGCCCCTGATTGAACTGATATGTAAAATAATTAATATCATAAGAATGTCGGCAGTGACCATGCTTTTTATTATATATGTCAAAATATATTTGAACAATTATCAGTAGCTGTCTTATTAATTAAAGCCTTTTCAAAATGTACATCATTTTTGCAATACAAATATCAATCTAATCTAAAATACATGGCTCCTTTGAATTGAACTGAGCAACTTTTGTTTCTGATAAATAAAATAATGCTAACAGTAATATTTCTTTGCAGAATTAACTTTCTTTTTTTTTCTACGGCTTCTAAACTTGATTCCTTCCCCTCTCAGATTCTCTTCTTAAACAAATAAGTTGACAAAATATTAACAGGAAAAATAAATATTTGACTAAAATTATATCTGATATAAATTATTCCATAGCAGTTATTTTTATAAGTCAGTCCTTGTTTCCACATAGATAAAACAATTCCAAAACAGGTAATTTTCATATTAGACCCTGTGAAATATGCAAACCTTATCCTCTAGAATAAATATAGAAAATGGCATAAACACAGAATTCTTTGCAAAGTAAAACATAGATATAATTGCACCGATAATTCTTGATTCCTCTATTTCTTTGAAATGTGGCAAAACGAAATAAGTATATGAATATTTTTAAAAGATTGATACAAAACGGCATTACAATACATGTATTTTAATTTTTTTCAGGGGCATATAAGAAAATGCCTCAATGTGGTCCCTCTATTATTTTAATTCGTGCATTACATTGTTTATTATGGAGTTGCTTCCACGATCGGTGAAGTTAAATATATTCATACATTTTTTAATACTTGTCAAACAAATATTTTTAAAGCTGGTTTTCTCTTTTACTTTAATTTTTTTAATTTTTCTACGTCAACCTAGGTTCTGTAATTGGTGCATTTTATAACTAAATTTGGAAAGCTGATCCAGTGGCATTTTTTCTTCTTTTGTGGAGAATATTCCGGAAGTATAACTAATCGCATTCCACTAACTGAATTATAATTATAATTAAGAAAATTGAACAACACATAAAAGGATGAATCTTCTAGAACAGTATTTTTTTTTTTTTTTGTTTCATGGCTTATCTGTAAGGTATTGACTTCACAATAATTTAAAAGAAAATGCTACACCACGTCAGGAAATTGCACCTGTAACAAAAAAAAGAAAGAAAGAAGAGAATGTGAAATCCTACAGACAGAAGAAAAGGTTTCTATTTTGTATGATTTCGTCAGAAAAAATTTAATGTTACACATGTTTATCGAAAACAATGGTTAAAAAAGGATAAAATAGTAAGAAAAAAATCTTACTTTTTTATTAAACAACTGTGTGAACTGAACTAGATATATATAGAATCAATGGCGAATCTATAGATCTTAACAAGCATGGACACAACACACAACACACAACACACAACACACAAAACTAAAATCTATTCCTTTAATTGCACGAGATTTTTTCAAACATAAATAATACAACATGATCAAATTTAATTTATTAACTTTTGATGAAAAAGTTATAACAAATACTATGGAAATTGAAAATTCAATAACAGTACGATTAAGATGAAGACTTAGAGCATCTTATCTCTGAAATTTTTGGAGTTTATAATTTGATGTGACAGTTATATAAATGAGTTTCAGAAATGTAGATGAGTTTCTTATTTAACAATTTTGCTTCAGAATTTCTTATTTAGCAATTTTGGTTTATAAACTCTAACGTAGCTTAATCATTAACTAAAATTGATCGGACTGCCACAGCTGGTATATTTGTAGATGTGGCAATTAAGAAACCCTAATTTTTCTAGTTTTAGAGATGGAGAATTTAGAAACTAAAGAAAGATTAAATTTCTAAAACTGACGTGATAATTATTTAGAAGCTTCATGAGCTTCAATGATGAAAATGTTCTTTAGTATAAATTTAATATATGTTTTTGTATGTGAAGACCAAAATACCCCTTATATCAACTTTTTATTTATTCATTGACCGTAAGATTACAATACACACTCAGAAACAAATCAGCAAATGAATTTGAAAAACCTCTTAAAAGTAGTCCCTAGCGGAACTTGAACCACAGATCTCTCTTACGGAGACCTCGTGGCTCACCACTACACTAATATATGTACCAGGTGAACACTGAACACTAATATTTTAAATGTTGTTCTCAATTCATCTTGCATCGTTAAACACTAATGTAAATACCTTGATTTATACATGTATCAGGTGACAACCAGAAAAGATTTCTACACCAAAAATAGAGAATACATTGACCATAAATTACAAATGCTATTAATGATAAAAAGGAAATATCTGCACCAAAAAATAGATAACACTGATGTAGGTTTGCTTGCATCTCCTCTCGAACAGATCTGATCTGATCTTCAACAAATTGCTTTCCCCACTTTTGCGCACCTTCAGCAATCAGCAGCAATTCTCGTGCTCTGATACCGATTTGAGCATACCTTAAATACCTTGGTTTATAAATTGTACCAGGTGACAGGGACCAATTTTAATGAAGGAACAAAGTTTCAAATATCTCACCAGATGATACTAAACAAAGTTATCTAATGAAGAAAGCAAGGTATGGTTTACCAGTATATTTTGACATTCCAATTAAAAGTCGTATTCATTTCTAATTAGGACTGTCAATGATTGGTCGTTTAATCGTTTTTCGTTTCGTTTCGTTTCATGACAAATGAAACAATTACGATCAAAGAAATTTCTTTCTTTTAAATAATGAAACGATTAACGAAAATATATTGTTAAGTGATCGTTTGTTTCGTAGTTTCGTTTGTGACTGTATATTGTTAGAATTGTTTTGATTTCAGAGAAAAACGTTACACTGAAAAAAGGTGATGAGAGAGGAGATGAAATGATTGCTCGAATAAAGGGATGAAGGATTTGATTCTTGTGTATGGTTAGAATCTTTCAACATCGGTTTCTAATTTTCTTTAGTATGATGAGAGAAGATGGATGAAGAGCGAAGGAATTGAGTTTGATCGTTTTGATTCGTTCCGATCGTTTTGATCGTTCTCTTTAACGAAACAACTAACGAAACAAATTTTTTTAGTCGTTCATTAAATAAAAAAGTTAACGAAACTATCATCTTTCGTGATCGTTCCACACGTTAAACATGTCTATTTCTAACTCTTTTCTCTTCTTTGTTCACATGTGCGGCACCAAACTGTTGTCTGGTATAAGCATATACATGTTGAAAAAACTCATACATGCAGGAGCGGAACTACGTGAAAGCAGGGTGACCCACCCTCACTCTAAAAACAAAATTTTCAAAATTAATTATGTATTTGAATTTTCTTTTTAAAATATATATATACTTAGAATTTAGTTTTTTAAAATATATACTATTTTAAATCACCATGTAAAAAATCGTAAAATTTGAACTAACCTGGCAAAACTTCTAAATCCGACCCTGCATATATGGTACCAATAATTAAAAAGAGCGCATATTTTAGTTGCAGTAAGTAAATACCAGTATAAAATACGGCAGAGAAAGAGTGCATATTTAAAAAAGGAAGAATTGTTATCTCTTATCTGATCACATTCAAATACCAGTATAAAAGAGGGCAGAGAAAGAGGAAACAAATACCGGACAAAATGGATCTCAATAGATAGAATGCACTGAAGCGAGTCTTATTATTAGAATAATTATTTTGTTGTTGTTGAGCCGGCGATCTAGGCTAGAGAGAAGAGAGGTTTTCTTGTGTTCATGCCTCCAGAAACGAACTCTTTTGACTGAGTATGAATAAAAAAAAAGCTACAATAAGAGATTTTGGAGTTCTTTACTTTTAAGTTGTAAGGTAAAAGCGGTAGAAAAATTGATGTTATTTGAGCTCCAACAAGGTATTAAGGAGAGAAATACTTAAGGCGGAGGGACCCTGCCTTAGGAGATCTTCTAATTAGGAGAGGGAATTAAATCCATCTAATTAGCAACTTTATTCTAGAGTTTCTTATTTAGTAACTTTGCTTGAGAGTTTATAAATTCTGACGTAGCTTCATAATTAGCTGAAGTTGATCTGTCTCTCAACGCTCTCTTCTATAATTGATTGACGTGACAATTAAAAAACTCTAATTATAATTTCAGAAATGTGAAACAGTTTCTAAACTGATGTGACAATTATTTAAAAACTCTAAAAGAGTTTCAAAAATAAAGATGTTCTAAGAGATTTATGTTCGGCTCACTTAGCTTAAGCAGCAGTAAGGATTCTTAATCCTCTCTGCCGAACAGATACTTAGATTGCGTCAACTATGTCGAAGCTTCCGACTATATGTTAGAAATCATAACCACTCTATGAATGATGTATTAATTATTATGGTGGACGATTTTTTTTTTCAGTTTTTACACCTAAAAAACAAGCAAGTAAAAAAAGAAAAAGGAAAAAATACTAAATAAAATACTTGGGATTGAAATAATATTCAATATTGTCTCCGATAACGGTGTCAGAAACTTGATGTGTGATTTTCAATACAAGTAATAAAATCCTAAATTACATTCAATCTGGTTGCAAATATACAATCTTGTCAAGTAGTACTTAGATATCGTCTCCACATGACAAATCCAAATATCAAACCTAACTTAGTAGTTTAATTGAGTAAAAGAAGATTGAAAGGTGTTTGTTTGTTCAAAAGGTTGGTTGAATTACAATTAAACTAAATTAAACTAAGGTCTTAAAGGAAGTGTTGGATTAAACTTATCTTTTGTTTGACAATTTGCAAAACAAATAAGTACTAACCTTGCGCATGAGTTTTGGTGAAGATGTAGGTTAAAACAGATACATATTGATGCCGTACATGCTGAAACATGCCCTAGACAAATCAAGACATGCTCAATACATTAAGGGATTGCTTCACAATGTCAAACAGAGCATAGCGTTACCATAACACTCCTGAACCCGTCACAACGGGTCAGCAACCTGTCATAATGGGTGCCCAACCCGTCACAATGGGTCAGGAGGAGAGAGAGGTAGCAGCAGGGTGATTTTCCCGAGCACAGGATTATTGTAACGCTTGCCTAAGGCGTTTCAACGCCTTCCCACCCGTTATAACGGGTTCCTGCAAGATTTGGCCCACAGGACAGCTGCACAAGAGAAGAAGGGCATTTCTAGAAAAGGCACAAGGCGTTATAACGAGTTCCACCATGCATTATGGAGTTGCTGTAACGCTACAGTCAAAATTGGAGGTTTCAAGATCCCAAGAAGTGCCCAACCTATATAACTGATGCAGAGATGAAACAACAGTGAAATTGAACACCCCCATAAACTTCCTAACATCAAATTGAGCACAACAAATAGCCTAATTCAATTCTCCTCCAATTACCTAATCTAGAGAGCATTAGGATATCATTCATTGTCTTATTATCAATCCGAAAATAAATCCTTAGCTAGATTTTAGCCTTTAGTGCATCACATTTGTGTTGTCAAGTGGTGCATCATTTTGTCCTAGATTGTGTTGTCAATCAGACATTTTACCATGATAGTGTGGTGTTGCCCCCCATACATCGATTTAGGAGACGAATATTGATTTACTTGTTTAGAAGAAGTCAAAGATCGGCTCCACACTTTGTAAAGAACACTCGTTTTATGGTGAAATAGGCCCGGAAGGAAGATTTTGTTGGGAGACCCATGGACGTAGGCCTAGTTGATTGATAGGTCGAACCACGTTACATAGCGTGTTCTCTTTGTTCTCGATTGCTCTCTCTTCACTCTCCCTCTCTCTCTTTATTACTTTGCTCTTTATTGATTTGTGATTTTGCTTTATTACTTTTAGAAATTGCTTGCTTTAATTCTTGGTTAGGTGATTAAGGTCTAAAAGCTTTTTAATTTGAAATTGTTGATTGAAAATGCTTCTGTCTAGTAATTTGTTCTTAGTCTTGTGCTTTAAGCCCCAATCCTAATTCTAACAGGAAGTTCTAGGTTTTTAACAAGTACGATAAATTGGAGTTTCTTAGGGTTACTATCCACTAATGTTACGACTAATTGGTTTGTCGAATTTGTTCTTTTATTTATGAAAGCACAATTAGATGTCGAATTAAAGTTTGGGGCTCAAGTAGACTCGAGAATTTCGATGCGAAAGTGGGTACAATTTTATAAGTTCTTAAATTTATTAGCAATCACATAAAATTACAATTCAAATGCAAGACAAAATGCTCAACAATTATAAAGAGAGAGAGAGATGGAGAGAGTACGGATAAGAGTCAAGGTGACACAAGTTGTAACGTACTTCAGCAATTTTTGCCTACTTCACGAAACCTTCGATTCCACACCAGCCGAAAACAAACAACACTATATCAAATTGTTTACAAAAGATTCATCACGGACCAAAAAATCAAATTCTTGAATCAAATAAAACTCTTGCAATTTACTACAAAATTTGCAAGGTATCTAAAGATGATTAGACAATGACTATCATATACAAACTCTAACTCTCACAAAGGCTAAGACTAGGATGCTTGAACAACAAGGTCTCTGTGCTCTAAAGGTGCTCTAAGTTGCTTGTAAATTTGGGGGATGCTTTATTGCTTCTCTTTAAAGCATCTGATCAGTATATATTGATATTGACCTTCCACTGCTCCATTTTCCGCCAATATAATGCCCTTGTGTTACAACGCCTTTATAATCCGTTATAAAGCCTTTTGCAGTTTTCATAAATGTCCTCCAGTGCCTCCGCTGCTGACTTCTGGGTCATCTCTTCAGGGAGGCGTTATAAAGTCCTAAGGTCCCATATAACGCTTTGCAAACTGTTATGATGCCTCATTCATGCGCTACTGTAACAGATCTCAGGTTTTTTATACTCGATCGATTTCTTGAGCTTCAGGCATATGGCTTTTGGGGGCCAGCTTCTACAGAACAGTCGTAACGCCTTGGGATCCTGTTATAACGCCTTCTCATCTGTTATAACATCTTTCTATGTGTTATCATAACGCATGACTCGATTTTCCTTGTTTCTTGCATATTTGTGCTTGTTTTAACTTGTTCTTCTTATTTCAGACCTCACCAAAGATCAATTGCACATGTATGACATATATACACATAACTAAAACTAGTGCAAATGTTAATCCAATGTTAATTTTACAAATTGTCAAAATGTTAATTCAATGTTGATTTTATAAATTGTCAAACAAATTGAGCTAAATTCAACAAAAATATATTTGAATATTTATCAGAAGCCGTCTTTATATTGAAAGCCTTTCCAAAATGTACATCATTTTAGCAATACAAATATCATTTTAATCTAAAATGCGTGGCTCCTTTGAGTTGAACTAGGCAAATTTTATTTTTTAAAAGAGTTGGCTAAAAAAGCGTAAGATAATTTCGAATAAATAAATAATGCTAACAATAATATTAATTTACAGAATTAATTTCTTTTTTTTTCTACGGCTTCTAGACTCGATTCCTTCCACTCTCAGATTCTCTTCTTAAACAAATCAGTTGACAAAATTTTAATGGAAAAAATAAATATTTGACTAAATTATATCTGATATAAATTATTCCATAGCAGTGCTTTTTATAAATCAGTCCTTGTTCCTAATAGATAAACCAATTACAAACAGATAATTTTCATTTTAGACCCTATGAAATATGCAAAACCTTATCCTCTAGAATAAATATAGGAAATGACATAAACATCTAATTTCTTGCAAAGTAAAACATAGATATAAAATATAGATATGGTGCTTCTAGAACATCAAAGCTTCTCATACTCTTACTCAAAAATATTCTTAAATATTTTTAAATTTTGATTTATCATGCTGATAATTTATTTATATCAAAATTTTATAGGAGAATTTTTTATGTTTTTAAGTACGTGTTTTGAATTTTCAAAGTGACTCCAAAATATTAATAATATAATCAAACATAAAACTAGATCTCTTTCGAAAATTCAAAAGAAATACTTGAAAGCTCCACAAGTAGAAAAAAATTGTCCTCTAGAAGATTTGAATATAAAGAAATGATTGAACATGACAAATTAAATTAAATTTTAAATATGTTTAATAATATTTTTAACTAATAATACGGAAGACTTTGATACTTCTAGAAACATCACAGTTTTACTCTAGATATAATTGCATCTGATAATTCTTGATTCCTCAATTTTTTTGAAATGGAGCTCAACTATACCCCTTTCTTTGCTCACCAAGTCACGCAATAACGAAATAATTATATGCATATTTTTAAAAGATTGATAAAAAAACAGCAAAAATGTCCCATTTTTCTCGAATATTTACAATACATGTATTTTAATTTTTTTCAGGGGCACATAAGAAATTGCCTCAATGCGGTCCCTCAGTTTTTTTAATTCGTGCATTACATTGTTTATTATGGAGTTGCCTCCACGATCGGTGAATTTGAATATATTCATACATTTTTAATACTTGTCAACAAATATTTTTAAAGCTGATTTTCTCCTTTACTTTAATTTTTTAATTTTTCTACGTCAACCTAGGTTCTGTAATTGGTGCATTTTATAACTAAATTTGGAAAGCTGATCCAGTGGCATTTTTTATTTTCCCCTCTTTTGTGGAGAATATTCCGCAAGTATAACAAATCGCATTCCACTAACTGAATTATAATTTAGAAAGTTGATCAACGCATAAAAGGTTGAAATTTATAGAATATATATATATATATATATTTGTTTCATGTCTTATCTGTAAGGTATTGACTTCACATCACAATAATTTAAAAGAAAATGGCACGTAAGGAACTTTCCATCTAGAATTGGTGTCAATGAGAAATTGCACCTGTAAACAAAATTGAAATAAATGGATAAATGGATATTTTTTTCAGTGAATAAATGGGTTTTTCTATTTATATAAGGAATTGAAATGCACCGCCACAAATCTCTGCTATATATTAAGCATTTATATTGTTCTGATCTGCCAAGAGTCCAGATTTGATTTTTAATTTTCGAATTTCACCACAACCTTACGATGGAGCTTTACTGTTAAATTTGTGACATTACTTCTACTTTACCGTGTAGAAGTTCGAAATTATTCTATAACGTATAGCAAAGTGAATTGTTCAGCAAAAGAGTTTTATAATCTTGCCACATAATATCATAATTACTCATTCTATATATGCATAAGATTCTCTACTATTATTGTAATAAAAATGATTAAATTTCTTTTCAAACAAAACATCATTTTTGACGCAAGAAACCTTCTTTTCATTCTTATCAGAAAAATCGGTCTCTTCATAGCATCCGTACATTATTATCAAGAAATGCGAATGGAAAATGTGATTCAAAAAGTACTTTGTTCACAGTATGTCCCTTCGTAGCATTTGTACATATATTTAATATTGAAAGAATTCTACGGTATTTTTGTGCAGAGTGCAGACCACATAGTCTATTTACATTATTTAAACTTTTTTATTTTTATATTGAATCCAAATTAAATCTTTTTAATTTATTCTTGAACATTATTGTCTGAGTTAAGTTTAAAACATGAATATATATATATATAGCATTTCAAAGCACGTACTTTGCAAAGCATAATAGCATTTATCTATATATATATATTTTACATAACATTACTTCATTACTGATTAAATACTTTATTAAGCTAACAAAAAGTACATTTTAGTTTTTTTTAATACTTTATAAACTACTTGCGAATCATCAACAAAAAATAACATTCTAATTAAATATTATCTGTAGCAAAGTGGCGTCGGATGCTAGTATGAATAGAAGCACATAATAAAGCATGCAAAAAAATTAATATACCCCTTGAAGATAACAAAATGAACGAAAACCATGTTTCCTATGGAGCATCCCAGCTTGAATGATCTGCATCGAACTATCTATTGTAAATCAGAAGGGAGATTTGTCATTGCATACTATATATAAGGAATAATGTTTCGTAGATACCACATTTGATATCAACTATTGATATCGATTTTATTATGCACCTTTAGTTGAGTTATTCTCCTCACTGTTCCTTCTCTTCCCCTACAACAGTCAGCTCGGGTTAGGTTTGCAGCCTTGCGAACTCAAAACCCGTTCTCAGTCTTCGGAAATCGTCCGATGTGCTTTGCGATTCGTACTATCCAAATCAAATTCTTTAAATTTCGTACTTTTCAATCGCGTGCGCGAAAAATGATGCGATCGGACGGTTCCCGAACCCTGCGAACGCAAATTTGCGTCCGCAGGGCTGCGAATCTCCCCTGCTTCCTACAACAGTAGGTATTTTTATTTTTTTAGTTAGGTACTAAGTTGGTATTGTATTAATTTAGATAAGTTATTATTGTAAACAAATTATTATATGAGTTAGTTTGATGCCAAAAAATTGTTAGATTGTATTTTATTTTTTTAAGTAGTATTAGAAATTTTGAATTAATTATATTAAATCGTTAAAGTAGTTCAAGTGTAATTTCTAATTTGTTGGATTCTTCTTAAGTATTTTATTTTAATTAGTTTATTTGTTCAATTATTATGGTGTTATAGTAAATTTGCAAAAAAATATATTGTTATTCTCGATAAATTAATTGTTATGTTAGTTTATGTGTTAGGTAATTGTTAGATTGGTTAGCTAACTTTTGTGATTTTTTTCAAATTGTTATTTTCAAATTTGAATGAAGTTATGTTAACTTCGACATAGTACCACCTCACGACCTAGCACTTCTCAGTCTAATGCAGTTGAGCCTAGTACTTCTCGATCGAGCACTTCTCAGCCTTCGCACAATTCTCAGCCCTTCATGCAGTTATTGCAGATGCCTCTCACCCAACATACCAACACAGAGTTTCGATGGTCAAGAAAGACGTGGCATGTTTTTTTAATTTACATGTTTAGTTAAGAATCCTGTGTGAGATATTTAGTTTCGTGATTGCTAACTCTTTGCCTTGTCAAAGCTTAGCGTATGATGGATTAGCACCAGAAATTTTTGCTTTAACTAGATGTCGTACATTTTATTATTGTCCTGGTCGTATTCTCGTTCATTTGCTTCTTAATTGCATCGAAAATTATCTTGGCGGTGAGTTGTGTATGATCTACTCGTATGATTGATTGGATACAACCTCCAAAAATATCTCTGATCTTTGCAAATCAAATTAGCCTTGGCGTACTACTCTTTTTCGTTTTAATCTATATATTTACTTTAATGTGATATTTGTTATTTCGAACAAGGAGATAAAGACCTAAAATGATTGCGGAAGCGTTTTAACAATTTCAAGTATTACTTTCGGATCTTAATCATCTAGCTAGGTCAAGTAAGCAAGTAATGATGCAATTCTAAACAATTTAAGCAAGAAATAAGAGAGTAAGAGCAAGAGAACACACTATGTAACGTGGTCCAGACTACAGTCGGATTAGGCATACTCGACTGGACCTTCAAATCCAAAGTACCTCCCGGGACCGATTCCACTAAAAAAATATTTTACAATAAAGGAGCCTATCCAAAAGGCTTCAAATCTTTGCAAGGAACTGCAACGCTCTACAAAGGTAAAGGTCTTCATTGACAACACAATCCACAATGATGAACTACGTGACAACACAATATAGTTCACCAAATAAAACAACTAAAAATCCATCATGAATAGGCAATTAGAGAATAGCTATCCTAAACACTCTCTCAGATTAGGATGCTAGAAGGAGAAGGCTTCAGTGCTTTGTTTGATGCTCTGTAAGTGCTTGTAAACTTGGGAGATTGCTTTCTTGTTCTTCTGGAACGTAGGTACCAATTTTATATAGCCATAACACTTCTTGGACTTCTTGAAATCTTGATGACAACTGTACTCGATGCCATACGGTCTATTTTGTATTTCACCGCCCACATACACAGAAATTGGATTCATTTTGATTGAGTTCAACTGTGCTTGAAAAAATAAAATTTATTGCTATTTTAATAAAAAAAATTACAACAATACACAATAAAAAAAATTCAAATAATTTTTTCTCATAATAATCTATTTTACTTAAAAGGTTAAAACAAAATTTATATTCAAATAAATCTACTCTAATCGAAAAAAAATATAAAATAAGTGGATAAATTGACAATAATTTACAATAATTCAAAATAAATTTACAATATTATAAAATAATGTACAATGTAATAAAAATAAAAAAATAATAGAACTAAACTCTCCGATATTAATTCTCACTCTCTGCAAATAAAATTAATCTCGGACACACTCTTCTCTCGTCTCTCGTCTCCTTTTAAAACCCAAAAGCAAGCTTATTCCGTCCTCCGTGATAACAGAATTATTTTCGCCAACATTAATGACGAAATTAATTCTGCTTGCAGTGGTAGCAGAATTAATTCCGTTGTCTCTGTTGAGGAAATTAATTCTGTTTTGGTAGCGAAAATGTCATTTTCGTAAAACACCTGATTTTTGTCAGCTTCATGTTTTGTTTTTATTTTATTTTTGTTATTAATAAAATTTTCAGCCTTAACCCTTAGTGAATCGCTATAGACTGAATCAACTCCGTCGAAGCTTCAACTATATGTCAGAAACCATAACCTCTCTATGAATGGCGTATTAATTACTATGGTAGATTATTATTTTTTTTCTTTCTCTGTTTCAAGAGTTGAGTTGAAGCCTGAATTTGGTCTATAATAAATTTTTGCTTATGCAGTGAAATAGGTAGAATTGTTCTGCTTTCAATTTCAATTTTCAACTCAATTGAGGCTTCACGTTACTACGTTAGCACTCCCAATTGTTAATACTCCACAACTCAATTGAGGCAACTCTTAACTAATTATGGAAAATTTCGTCTATCATAAAATATCTTATGTTTTCTTCTTTCAAATAAGAGTAATTAAGTACTATTTGCAAAATACGTGTTTTGTGATTTTGGATCGTCGGATGTTGGATTCTTTATAATAAAATAATTATGATAAAAAAATCAACGGTTCAAAATAAAAATATACGTGTTTTGCAAAATACAATAACCTTGCTCTTCAAATAATGTAAAATTTATTTTCTTTTTCTGAATGGAAAAATAGTATTGTAAGTCTGTAACATAATAATTTTTTCTATGCGATCGAAAACAATCCTCTTACTTTGTGTGTGTGTGTGAATGTTACCGTTTATCCATCAGTTTTGCTCTTCGATAAAACAAATAAATTCACTGAACACTAGGGGTGTCAATGGATACTGTACGAATCAGATGGATGTTTTATTCATTGGAAATTATTTTTATCCTTATCTTATTGTGATTCTTTAAAATTTGATTTATCCGTATTCTATTTTTACTCATTAAAATTATCAGATAACGAACGAAACAAATAATATTTATATCATAATTATTTTTCTAATTTTATAAGAGTGAGGCTACGGTTCTTCACAAAGCATCAAATATGTGGTACTTTGCTTTCGTATATCAAATTTCAAAGTTCAAACGTCCAATCCAAATTGTTGAAATTTATCTTCATATTAATTTTTTTTTGGAGATCGAATTTTACATTTTTAGAATTCTTCATATTAAATTTCAAAGATGTTAGTCATAGAATAAAAGTGGGTTGGATAGAATGACGACAAACATTTGGCATCCTATACGACAAGAAAGTACCACAAAAGTTGAAAGGCAAGTTCTATAGGACGGCGATCAGATCCGCAATGTTGTATGGAGCAAAATGTTGGGCTACTAAAGGGCAACACATACAAAAAATGGGCGTGGCAGAGATGTGTATGTTACAGTGGATATGTGGGCATACAAGAAGGGATCACATTAGAAATGACGATATACGCGACAAGGTCGGGGTTGCACCGATTGAAGAGAAACTTGTCCAACATCGTTTGAGATGATATGGGCATAACCAGCGGAGGCCTTCTGATGCACTCGTACGCAGTGGAGTTTCAGGCCGCATCGAAAACACGAGAATAGGTAGGAGTCGACTGAAATTGACATGGGTCGAAGCTATAAAAAGAGACTTAAAGACATGAAATGTCTCCAAAGAGATGGCGTTAGATAGAAGTGCATGGAAGTTAGCGATTCACATACCAGAACCATAACAAACTAAATGTTAGAAGTAGTGTTATAATTGTACGACTTTAGTCCAGAATTAAAAACGTAGAATACTAGTCTAAACTTATGATTGGTAGAATATTGTATTATTATTATCATAATTTTATTCTTCTATTTTTACTATTATTTTACTATTTATTATATTGATTTTCATTTCTAGCCTACCCCAATTTATATGGGAATAAAGGTTTTGTTGTTGTTGTTGTAGTAGAGTTTTTTACTATTTTTTAAAGATAGTAAAAGGTTGGTTAATATAGTCATTTCTGAACCATCCAATATGAATGATTTTCTACCTCTCTAAAAAAATAGTAAAAAAAACTCTAAAAAAATGTAAAATTTGATTTCCGAAGGCGAAATACTACTTCCTTGATGCTTTGTAAAGCAGCGTAGCCTAATCCTTTTGGGTGAGACTACGGTACTTTACAAAGCATCAAATATGCAGTACTTTACTTTCGTATATCAAATTTCAAAGTTCAAACGTCCAATCTAAATCGTTGAACTTCATCTTCATATTGAAAACACTTTAGAAATCGAATTTTACATTTTTATAATGTAAACTAGAAACTCATTTATTTAAGACAAACATTCCTCTAAATAAGTATAAAGATAAATATTCAATGAACAATCGATTTCAATTGAAATTATTTTATCAAAACAATTTAAATTCAAATACAAATATACAATCTCTTGTATGATTTTTGTACTATTTTTTGTAATAATTTATTATATAGGATAACATATACTCATATATCTTGATATGTTTGATTAGCGAAAAATAAATTTTATCTATATCCATAATTAGTAAATAAAAATAGAGTAAAATTATGGTGCTTGCGCATGCATCGTGCTTGTGCATCTGGACTCTTCGATATGCATCGAAATTTGTAAAGATTCATCAGAGAATTCAAATGCGCAAGCACAGTACTTGTCAAGAATCATAACTTCACCCATAAATAAAAATATTCATATCTAACTTACCAAACATGATATGAGATAAACGGATAAAGGAATACGAATGACACTGTCTACCGGACACGTGCCGAGTAAATCTGAACCGTTAAGTTAAGTCAAACCACACGGTGTAGATTCAATATTCAATCAACTTGATGCGCCACGACAAGTTACTGTTAGACGAGCTGAAGCAGTTATGCTACCGTCAGAATTGATTTGAACCAACTGATCTAAAATTGACGATTGAGATTAAAATAAACTGTGGAATTGAAGAGGGGAGGGGTCTGGGGTCGGTCGGCCAACTTTCACCCACCTACCACCACACTAATTACCAATTTGCCATCCTCATAAGTCATAACTAATAAGTTGGCTTGTTGCATTTAATTAATTAATTAATTAATCCATTTCCTTTGTTCTCTTTTTGGGAATCATTATCAATCAAGTAATTCAAAGTAGCTTTAATAATTAATAAAGGCATTAAGGCATTAACAAATGGCAACATGGAAGATGGGTCCCTTACTTCCTTCTCTTTTCAAAAAAGAAAGGAAAAAAAAAAGTTAGTAAAATTTTCTTAACTTCTAATACTACGGCGGTCAACCTCTTTGTGGGCCCCACTTTTTGTTGACCTTCCGGCTCCCGCTTCTAGTCTTCCCTGATGCGCTACACTGGACCCCACACTTTTTTTGTTGACCTTGGATTTTTGGTTATTTGTTGTGAACTTGTGATTGTTTGTGCTCATGCTTTCTGTATCTATGCCTACGGCCACTTACCAGAACAAATAGATAATATGAAGGTTTTTTTATTCTTGTATTTGTTCTAGTTAGGGACGGAATCAGTGGGGGAGCCAGGATGGGCCCCAGTCCTTTCTTTGGTCCGAAAAAATTTGTACACTTATTTAATTTTCTAATTAAATTTAATTACATAGTAAGACTTTTAGTTAAAATATTATTAAAAGTTTGTATAATTTGATCAAAATTAAATTTTGACATCTTTATAACATTTAAATTATATTATACTTGCAAATCGGTCCCTAACTCCAAATCGGCTCCTTCTAATTCGATGTTCTGATTCCGCCCCTAGTTCTAGTTCTAGCCTCTTGTTGAAACACATTTGAATGTTTTTAACATGAATTAAATATACATTTTAAAATAAAAATTTATTTTTTTCCTTAAATATATAAACATAACACATGTAATGCAAATGATTGGAACACTATGTCATTATTATTAAGGATATTCCTTTCACAAAATCTTATATATTTTTAAGGATATTCCTTTTTAGTCTTATTAGAACATTATGTCATTATTATGTCACGATTGAATGTTATCTTAGATGTAACATCAATGATTCTTTCTCATTATTTTCTAAGATACCTTAACTTACTTTCATATATTTGTTAAGTTTTCTAGAATTCTATTTAAAAGACTATTATTAATTGGAGTATTTAGAAAATAAAGGTATATCAAATCTGTCATCTTATAAAACTTGGCAACAAAAAATATTAAAAAAATCTACAACAAAGTCACGTTTGATGTTTAATTATGATTATTATTTTTTAACAAAAATGTCTATCAACAACTACAATATTGTAGATACTATATTGCAATTGAACAAGTCTAATAGAAATCCAGCATAATTAACAAATTGGAATATGTTTTATCCAATCAATTCTTACCCTAAGAAATATTTTATGAATTAACTAGCTTATTGGCTATGTCTACTTTCCTCAAAACAAAACAAAAAATAAAATAAAATAAAATAGCGTATTACTCGTAAACCATTCCAAATGTCTATTGTCTTAAAAAAAAAACACATGATAAGCAGCTAATGATACACAATGTGTTTTAATATTATACTTCAAACATCAAATAACAAATTAATTAATTATCCTAAAATATGAAGTACAAATAGATAGAGATTTGACCACAGAAGAACTTCTAACTGATCTAGAATTGATATATCCACTTATCACACAAAAACAAACTCATAAATCCTACTGTTTTTCTCATTTTTTACGCACACGGCACACTGTCCCCTTTTTTATTTATAGAAAAATATAAATAATTTGAAAAGAAAAAGAAAAATGGAACAAGAAGTTTTTAAAATAGAAAAGAAATGTATTGACAATTTAACCAGTGTTGCTCAACACCGACATTTAGGAAAGATCAGTGTCGCCAACACCGGCCTTCCAAAATTCAATTTACTGAGTTTCGCAGCACCTTCCATTTTGAAATTGGAAATGAACGAATTGCCGATGTTTGCAACACTGATCTTTCCTAAAGGTTGGTGTTGGCGATCCGGCCTTTTCAAATTTCGAAATGGAAGGTGATGCACAACCGAAAAATTGAATTTTAAAAATCGATGTTGTCAACATTGGACTTTTTTAAAGGTCGGTGTTGCCAACCATTCTTTTTCTATTTTCGAACTTCCAAAATTTATCTCTCTTCTTTTCAAATTATTTTTAAAAATTGCATAAAAAAATCGGTATCGATAGTTGGTATTAAATGTGATATCTAAGGAATATTATCCTTGAAGAAAATATCAATAATTAATCAATCATTAACTATCAATAATTGACAGTTAGTTAGGTACAGTCAGTAAGTCTCCTTTTATATAACTTTTCAAAAGAATGGAAACCTCAAATATCCAGTCTCCAAATGAACTTCCCAAGAAGGATACAAATCAAACTTAATTTCTTTTTTCTCTCTCT
Source organism: Eleocharis quinqueflora (assembly GCA_964058865.1). Lineage (NCBI taxonomy): Eukaryota > Viridiplantae > Streptophyta > Magnoliopsida > Poales > Cyperaceae > Eleocharis > Eleocharis quinqueflora. The sequence goes on from CAXKVX010001493.1 coordinate 93,017, forward strand.
TTCTATTTTTTTTTTTTTTTGATGGTTCTCTCTTTCAATTTCACTCTTTCCATTTAGTTCCCAGTCAAGACACGACAAGCCTCCGTCTTTCTAATAAAAGCTCAAACCTTTCTCCTTCTCTTTCCCTAATACTGGTACTTTAATACTCATCAAGTTTTCCCTCTATAGTCCAAAAATGACAAGTGCTTAGGCAGTATCCTGTAATCTACAAATACCCAATTATTATCCTATTATATTGTCCTTGTTTTCTCAATTTTTCATTAGTCAATCAACCAACATAGTCAAAACAAGGTGCTTCCTGTAGTCCTCTCCCATTGAATGATTGGTGGTTTGAGAGAGAGGTAAAAGCAACAAAATCACTTAGCCGAATGGTTCTAGCTCATCTCCTCTAGAAACACACCGGAGATAGAGATCACCGGAACAAACAAGCTGATGGCAACTGGGATAGGAGAAGAAGCTCTGGAAGCACTCGGCCGAGGGTTCGACTTGGCAAATGATTTTAGATTGAGATTTGCCAAAGGGAGCAGGGGGAGGTTGGTGGAATTAGATGAGAAAAATTTGCATGATGTGAACATCCCAGGGGGGCCCACTTTTCGGCAAGTTTCGCGTGATATCGGATGCGACAAGGGGGACCGCATGCGGTTCCAGTCTGATGTTCTTGAATTCAATCAGGTTTGTATTGCCATATTGATTTTCTGGTGTTTGCAGTTAGTACCAGACCAAGATTGGTTCGGTACCAATTTGGTGAATTTATGTTAATGCTGAACTAATCTTAGTTTAACACCAAAATCATACCTGAGTATACATTTGATCAACAAAAGCCAAATAATATGAGAACTCGTTTTGATTATACAACACTAGCTTATAATTACTATTTGAATTGTTTTCTTGGCAGATGTCAGAGCTGATTAATCAGAAAAGTTCAGTGCCGGGGAGGTTACCATCGGGTCTTTTTAATTCCTTATTTGACCTTACTGGTGCATGGTTAGAAGATGCTAAAGAGGCCAAGTACCTGGCCTTTGATGGATTTTCCATGACCATGTACAATTTGCATTTAAAAGCTTCTCCTTTAATTCTTCGAGATGAAGTTAAACAGGCCGTTCCCCCCAATTGGGACCCAGTTTCTCTTGCCAGGTTAGAATTATAGATTTGAAATCCAAAATAGGTCCATGACCATGAATTATTTTATATCGTTTATCTATGCGCAGATACTCTTCTTTCTTCAATTAAGCTATCCAACCTTCTATTCTTTTTTCTTTTATTATATTGGACTATTGTTCATTCAAAATCACAAGAATACCACAACCAATTTGTTGAATGGGGTGCACCAGGTTTTTTATTATCTTAGTCTGATAATTTTGGTCAAGGTTAATAATTTGTTGCTGTCCTCTACTGATCAGTATTGTCCAGTGTATGCACGCGAATTTATTGGTGCCAAGCCATAGCACTTGATACTTGGTACCATTAAATACTACCTTTGATATTCTGTTTTTTTTTTCTTTCCTCAAAAAAAAGATATTCTGTTTTTTTATGTTGCCAGTCTATACACCTTTTTGGTACCGGCTCTTTTTAGTTCAATCAACCTGTGGAACCTTTGATTTTCTTCTTTTTATATTGTTGCCACTATAATGTACCAATCAGTATGACCTGGATCAGGGGCGGATCCAGAGCATTTTTAAGCCCGGGCACAATTAAGCCCGGGCACTGATGTTGAGATCAAGCCCGGGCACAAATTCACTAAAACCCACTAAAATATCATTAAAAGCTAATTTTTCATTACAAAATAGCTAAAAATACACTAAATTTTGCGTTTTTTGGAAAATCGAGCCCGGGCACTTGCCCGGGCTTGCCCATGAGTGGCTCCGCCACTGACCTGGATGCATAGCATTTCTGTACAACCATGTACTGGGATCAGTACATTACTCACGATCCCGGTACTAGAACATACTACCAGCCTAGCACCTTTTCAATACAACCTTTTGTATGTTGCCAGTTTATGCCTCTTCAATATAGCAGCAGTTACCTTTACAAGCATTTTTGAGGCGAATTAGGGTCTCGCTCATTTCAAACATCTGGGTGCGGTATGATATCAGTAAAAAGTACCTTGACCTGGTATTATAACCCCTAATGAAAACCTCCCGCTGCTTGCTTCTCTTATTTGACCATTTACTGGTACCAGTACATTATACTCCAACTGATGCAAGAATGTAATCTCATGACCATGTTGATAAAAGTGACATGTGGTGTTAATGTTACATTTCAGATTTATACAGACATATGGGACCCACATCATAGTTGGTTTATCAGTTGGAGGCCAAGATGTGGTATGTGTCCGGCAAACCCATTCATCACCTGTATCCACAGCCGACGTGAAGATGCATCTAGAAGACCTCTGCAATATTTTATTTGAAGACGAAACAAGCCTCTCTCCTGTCCACCGTCAAAATAGAGCAGGCAATAATAAGGTGCATTTCTCAACCTTCTTGTCACTTTTGTATTTTTTTTTTTATATTTTTGCTTTTTGAATGAAGTATTTTTGTTCCACCTGGCACCTGGTTTACAGCAAGTACCATATGTGAAGAAGTATAGCATTGCAATATATGGTGAATAGATTGTTCATAGTCAGATAAGTACGTAACTTTGGCAAATGGTCATATTTACTGTGTTATATACCAGTAATACCTTCCCTGTATGGCCCATGAAGAGAGATGAAAGGAACTTCATGGATCCGGTTCCAGTTCAAGAACTAACCTTTAGTGTGCCAAGTGAAAATAAACTCGAGTCATGTAGGTATTTGACTTTTGTGCCTCTGGTAGCAACTGGTTTGTACTTTGTACATACTGAACCTGATACCTTTAGAGAAGCTGTTCTGCTCTCATGTCCTGTATATACAATAGTTAACGTAAAATCTTAGGCAACAAATTAAGGCTTTTATTCTTTTTAATATGATCTATTTCTTTTTATTATATCATCATTTTAATAATTGGATTGTATTTCTTCTTTTGTTTGAAATACAGATTCCAGAAGTATTTCTCCGGATCTCACAAACTAATAACTTGCAATTGTCTACCTATTCAGAAATTTCGAACAAGGATGTAAGCTTCATATACTGTAAATTGATGCTTGACTGAATACTGTTATTATTATCAATTTTGAAATGTAGCTTTAACTGGATATACTGTAACTCGAGGCTTTAATTATTTTCCCTGTTCATCCCGGTGCCAGGATGGGTGGTAATTGTACTGGTTGAGATGAAGTAGAGGATTTTCATATCAAAATTACACTGGATTCGATCTGACTGGTACTGTACCCAATACCTTGCCAACTGTACGGGGTGACTTGTTGCTATTTTATAGCTTATTTTGTTTCATTTCATCGTTATTTACTTTCATCTTTTCTTTGTTTATTTTTTTGGTGTGTGTGTGTTGGTTGGGAAGGGGGGTTAATACAACAAGCCTTGGTCCCCGACCAGTCTCTAAGGAGTTGGAAATAGATAATAGGGAAAACCCTAAAATGACGCCGTGTAGTACTTTACAGTGCTTGAGATGAAAATCTTGCTATTATTTACATTGGTATATGTAATCATAATCTTCTATTATGGAATATGTAACAGGGCCTGACTGTAATTTATTCTAAAAGAGGAGGTGACGTGCATGTGGCTAACCACAACCGATGGCTTCAAACAATTTCTGCAAATCCTGATGCCATAGCATTTAAATTTGTGCCTATTACTTCTCTTCTGACGGGCCTCCCAGGCAGCGGCTATCTCAGCCATGCTATCAACCTTTATCTTCGTTGTAAGTATGCAAAAAAATGAGAAAAGGAAAAGTATCAATTCTGATATAATTTCCCAGCTCCCACCCCCCGTCTGTCTTTCAACGTAGTATAGTAATGATGATTATCATTATGACTGATGCTATACAAGTAAATGAATGTAATATCAACATAGGGGAAACAAAAATAAAATAAAAATCTTACTCATATGAGTACAATACCGGCACAGAAGTGGTACCAAAAAACACTCTTTGATATGTGGTCACTTTGTTAAAGGAGAATCATATTTAAAATTTTATTTAATTCTGAAATGACCAGATAAACCTGATATTGAAGATTTGCGGTATTTCTTGGAGTTCCAAGTACCTATCCAGTGGGTCCCCCTGTTCAATGAGCTGGCAATAGGGCCCCAGAAAAGGAAAGCTTATCCATCTCTCCAGTTTAGATGTCTTGGCCCAAAACTCCAAGTTAGCACTTCTCAGGTACTCCACCATGGTGCTTACTGATCCAATGGGTCTTTGAAATTTTCACATCGAGTTTCTTTAATCATCATAATGCAAAAATGCTCACCTCTTATCACTTAATTCTAGAAGAGTAGCTGCCTAATTAGGTAGTAAGATTAAAGTAACACTGGTAGGTGAAAATGTTTATTCTATAAGAAAAAAAGTTCTTTGCTGGATTTATCAGTTTGATAGCACTACCTATTTAACTTTTAGGGTTGTCTTTTTATTCTAGCTGGTATGAAACTTACGTCATGTGGTGCAGTACAGTTATGCTGATTAAGAAAAGCTAGTTCTTGGAAAGTTTTATTTCTCAACCTTTCTAAGAAATCCTCTATCATGCATTTTAGGTTTCAAGTGAAAATAGACCAGTTATTGGCCTCCGGTTATACCTAGAGGGGAGGAAATGCAACCGCCTAGCTATTCATGTACAACACCTCTCATCCATCCCAAGCATGCTAACAAGCCCCAACTTGACCCCAAAAATGGATCCTCAATGGCAAGGGTCCGAAGACTCTGATGCAGCCTATATAGAGCCAGTCTCATGGAAGCGTTACTCATGTGTTTGCACTTCGGTTGTAAAGCACGATCCAGCCTGGCTTAAGCGGGTTAGTGGTGTTTTTGTAGTTACCGGCGCACAATTAGTGACCAAAGGCACATGGTCCCGGAAGGTTCTACACCTGAGGCTCCTTTATTCCCATCTCCCCAACTGCACCATTAGGAAAACTGAGTGGACCCGTGCACCAGCTGCATCCCAAAAGGGGAGCTTTCTGAGCACAATCAGCACCAGTCTGAGCACTCCCTTCATGCAAAGGGAAAACACTGCGGCTCAAACTAAGCATGAACCAGCACATCTGAACTCAGGAGTTTACCCTGATGGACCGCCTGTACCAGTACAATATAGAAAGTTACTCAAGTTTGTCGACATGTCAGAGGTTTTACGCGGGCCTCATGATATACCAGGCCATTGGATGGTTACTGCAGCAAAGTTAGTTAAAGAAAATGGCAAGATCGGGTTGCACGTTAAGTTCGCATTGCTGAATTATGGCACGGAGCATGGAGACTTCATTGACTGACATGTAAATACATATGCATATTTTTGAAGGGTGTTTGTAGGTAGTGAAAATTTGGATGGTATGTGGTCATTTTTTATTGTTTATTTGGTGGCAAGTGTATAGAGGGGGGATAGGAAAGATGAGGTGGAATGGTTTTTGCATAGACGTGTGATTTCTTTTTTGGTAACCAGATGAGATTTTTGTTTAAGGTGGTATTTGGTATTATGATTTACTTACTCTTTTCCGTAAGAAAAAATATATATATTGGCAGCTGTAAGTTTTAATATTTGCTAATTTTATCATAGATTACAGAGAAAAACAATTACTATATATAACATCCAAAATCAAAATATACCAGCTCCTTTATTCCCAAATCCAACAAATATGTTACATATCAGTTGATATCTAAAAAAGAAAAAGAAAATTCTGGTTTCTCGTGTCGTCAAGGCACAAGAATTTTCGCTGATAAATGATAAATCAATTCAGGCAATGGACTTCTTGGTTAGAGAAAAATGAATGGTTGATGGTTCTCCTAATTAATGTATACTGTAATTTTGTTTGTTACTTCCTATTAATTGTTCCTTTCTTATTCTTTGTACATTAATTGCCAGAAAAATCATATGATGTTCTTCTGATGTAATAATAAATTTGAGGGCTGATTTGAATTTTTGGCACGAAAATAAAATAATATATTACTTAAATTTGACACCGATTGGAACCAAAAAAAAAAACTTGATAATCTTTTTACGGTGCTTGGATGAATATAGTTGCTGTTTTTACATCTAACATTTTGTCTATTTATGAATATGCATATTCTTTGATCAAACTTAGGTAAATTTGCAGTAGTAGTAAAATTATGGTGTTCCTAGAAGCACTAAGGTTTTTTGTACTATTAATTCAAAAAAATTCTTAATCGTCTTTAAATGGTGATTTATCATGCTCAATATATTTTTATATCAAAATCTTATATGAGACATAACATTTCTATTTTAAATTTTTTTAAGTACATGTTTTGAAACTTTTTAAAGTGACATTATTTTATGTATAAACATTAATTATTTTATTATTATTTTAGAATTATTTAAAAAAATCGAAGTACTTAAATGACTCTCTGGTAATAGAAAAAAATTCCATCATGAGATTTTTGATATAAAAAATTTATTGAGCATGATAAATCAATATTTATAAATATTTAAGAATATTTTTTAGTTAAGAACCCAAAGATATTAGTACTATCGTAGCTTTACTCTTGCTGGAGATAAGCAGCCAACAACTTATCCTAAACAATTTCTTGAATTGAACTATTTGCAAAATAATTTAAATTTAACCGTTTACTTTGCTTGAGTTTGAGTTAGACACTTGAAAAAAACAAGATGGAAGATTGGAGCATGCAAAGAGGCAAGAAGATATACGAGACATAATTAGATTAATTAAATCTACATCTTTGTTATTTTTAAATAATTGAGTTTGAGCTTAAAACAACAAGAAAACAATTTTTAGAAGGTTTCCTGGCTCTACACATTAGTAGTTACTCTTTCTTCTTCTCATGGCTTTCATGGTTTTTTTTTATCACGAATGGTTGGTGCAGTAGGCAGTGCCTCCATTTTTTATTGTCATCACCAATGCCGGCAATTTCTTTTCATAAGTAGACATACCTTGCCACCTAAGTCCCATTGCCTTGCCTCAGTAGGCTATATCTAGACTTTCTTTTTTCGGCACAACACGACTCCAATGTTAACATCTGAAGCGTAAACTTCAATTGTTCTTAGTTTCGAGAAGTCTGATAAAACCAACACTGTTGCAGACACCATTGCTCTGTTGAGCTTTTAATTTTGTCGTATAACAGTGGCAACTGTCAAATAATAGTGGAATAAAAACTCAGCAAATTTCGCTAAGTACAGATTTCTTTTCTATGCACCGTCATATAACAGTGTCATCGATATGGTAGTGGCATGACAATGTGCCTGACACTTCATGGCACTCTGCACGGTTGTGTAATGGTTCAAACCTTTATATAATGGTGGACTTGAATTATAGTTCTGACAGTAGAAAAATGCAACACCAACGTTCAAATTATATACTTCACCGTTGTGTAACAGTGGGTAAGAAAAAAACTAAAGTTGTCACATCTTAACCTTTATAAAAGAGGTTGCTCTTTTTCTCCAATCCAATTATTTCAAATACTCAAAAGAAAGACTCTAAGAGAAGCTATTATTGTTCGAAGCTTAAAAACTTGCTAAATCTCTTGCTAAGTTCAAAATCACTTATTTAATCTAATCAAAACTATTTGTGAGATTATTTGAGAGATTAATTTCTATTCTTCATGCTCTTCTCTTTTAACCTTTTGCTACTTTGTTCTTTTGACTTTGTCTCTCATCATTGGTATATAAGAGGACAAAATTCAACATTGTAAGAGACATTTGGTGTTAGTGCATTGACTCGATTCTATTATCGCATCGGAGGATCATGAGTTCTGAAGAGAAGGATCGTTAATATCAGAATTCCGTTAAAATTTTGGTGTCACTTGTGCCTTGCTATGTTTGCAATTCTCAACCTCTTCTATATTTAATTTTAATTGATATATTTATATATAGAGAAAGAGAGCAAGATCAAAATAATATGCATAGGACACCAGTACACCACTTCTGTCTTATGCAAATATATATAACTCGCTAAATTGAAATTTAAGTTGTACAATAAATTCTTAATGGATTGAGATTTGGATCGCTGTATAAAAATGGACGGATTAATGGATTAAGATCAAGAAGTAAACTAACCGTCAATTTTTAATCCGAATACAAAAAGGACATTTTTCTTGTCAGAATAATAGCAAGATTCGGACCCGATAAAATATCGTTGATTTCACATTTTTATATGCTTTTCGGACGATTCTTTGATTCTTTCTCTCTCATCGATACTCCAAATCATCGCCGGCGAAAAAAAATCTCAAACCTCCTCCGCTTCTGTAAACCTTCATCGGAAATTGATTACAGAATCCAATTCGCGGCACAAGAAGGAACACCAGTTTTTGTAGGGTTGTCGAAATGTGTCGACGAAGGCGATCGGTAGCTACCAACTCGTTGCCATTCTAATCGATAGATTTCTCTCTCCTCTCGCTCCTGCCATTTTTGAGCGTGTCCCCTTCTTTCTCGCCTTTGTAAAAGCTCTGTGGCGTTGCCTAGCACCTCCTATGAACCGCCTCTAGCAAGACTCGCCTCTCTCGCCACCTCTGTAAGCACCTGTTCTACTTTTCTTTTTTTTTATCTTTCTGTATAGGTTTGTGCTACAAAATGGGTTTCATTAGTGACACTGGTACGATGGAGATACTGGTGCAAATAATTTATTATATGAATGTTGATGGTAATTTTTGTGGGTGAAATCATGCCTATGCACTATCTTGATTGAAAATGTGGAAGTATGATCCATTAATTTTTCTGATGCAAGACTTGCATATCCGTTGAGTTGATTTATTAATTAATCAATTAATCTGTTAAATACATTTATTCAATTATGTTATTCATTTGAGGATACATAGTTATATCCCTTGCATTTGACTTCAATTCAGTACTGATAATACCACTTCGTACCCAGCTGACCAGAAATTTACAAGCAAAGTGCCTCCTTGTCCAATTTAGCTGCTGATATCCTGTTGGTCACATCGTTCATTTTTAACAAACTTGCTTGTTGATTTTAATGAATTTAGCTTGTTATTTTCAGTGGATATTAAGGATTTAGTTTACTGACTTCTTTTTTGTGATACTGCATTGAAATGAATTTAGCTTGCTTGTTTTCCTGATCTGAATGTACCTTGTTAGTTTACTGGTTTGTGTTTCAGTGCGTGCTATGAATATTACTGTATTTATCTTTGTTGCTTGTGGTATTGCATTTCTAGTATAAGGTATGGTAGAGGGACCTGATACTTTATTTGTCACTGTCATAGGGACCTTGATGTAAAATTGTGTAATGTAAATTATTTTTTTACTGGTATAGGATGCAGGAAAATTGTGTAAAGAGTGGTAAATGAATCTGTTATATATGTATGGTATCTTAAATGTATGATATAGGAAAATTGTATAAATATAAAGAACTTTTGATGTGTAGAGAAAAAGCAAAATTGGTGTCTTAATTTGTTTTCTTAATACTGGTAAATGGTTAAATATACGGTAAATGAATCTCTTATATATATGGTGTGAATTTCTTTTTGATGCATAGTGGGACTAATCTGGATAGCACTATTTTTGCACTAACCCTGCATGATCCAAACACACCCATTGTGTTCGACGAAATGTCTATCTATGTGGAAGTCTTGATTATTTCTTGGATTGGACCTATCAGAACAATTATAATGTCTAAGTTGAAGAATTTCATCTTGGGAGCAGTTGGACGAACTGCTGATCCGACCACATTTATCCTTTTCAATAATTTACTTCTATAATCTCTAATTATTGGATGGCGTCTGATTCTGAATATGATTAACCTGCCCTATATAATACCTTTTGTTTTGCTACATTTAATTTAATATCACTTTAACTATAACTGTTAAGGAAGATATATAGGTGAGCAAGCATTTTTACCATTCTCTTCATGTAGAGTGTTGAAATGCACAATGCTCCTTGTGACCAAAGATCAGTCACAAAGACCCAATTTTTTAAATTGCCTTTTTGTATATATGGAACTTATTATCCTGAATGATGAAAGGGTTCATGTTGAATTTTACATTTTGATTACTGCATTATGATTCAACGATACATAAGATTAATTTAATGTGATGATAATTCAGTTTTGAGGCGTGGAACGCTAGCATGGACTTTTCAGAGCTCTCTCCTTGCCGCTTCCAGTGCTTCACCTTTCCAAACCCAAATCCACCAAATCATTACTCCAATCCCCTCCGCATTGCTGTGCTTGATTCCCCCATCTCACCTCCTCAATCACAACCTCCACAGGATCAGATAGCAACCATGCTGGTCCCACCTGGCCGTGAGGATGACTGGATATTCTCCACTAAAGCTGGCCACCTCAATCTTCTGCTCTCCTCATCATCCCCTCCCTTCTCCCGTTTTGTCCTTGTCGGTTCTGTCCCTTCCTCCTCTCCCAAACCCTATACCCGCCTTAATTACATACACAGTAAGGATCCAGATCCAATACAAGATTCACTGCTTCCTCTCATGCTCGCTCTTTCCCCAAAGTCTGCATTTGAGCATGGCTACATACCTAAAGTGCCATTTCTCTCTTTTGAGGATGATGCCCTCCACATACTGCCAGTGGAGGTGATTGAAGGGCCTTCTGTTGGTGAGATGATTATAGAGGATGTCGTTATTCAACAGTTCAATTCTTGTACCCCTGAAATTCGCAGGAGGCTTCGGTTTAAGAGGATGCCTAACTTAATTCAGACCCAAATTCACTTGTTACCTGATTTGGTTGATTCTTCCTGTCCTAGTTTTGATTTGTTGTCAGTGCTGCAATCTAGGTCGTTTCGACTTGGGCAATGGTCATTGGTGCAGCCTTATCTTGCGCCAATGGTTGCTGGTCTCTCTTTAATTGCCAAAGTAGCAGAGGAGAAAGTTGCAAGTGCGAACAGGCCAAGTTGTCTCTGTATTGGAGTCGGTGGTGGTGCTTTGCTAACGTGCTTACGGACCCGGTTGGGATTTGACGTACATGGATTGGAGACCGATTCGGTTGTGTTAGATGTAGCTAAAAAGCATTTTGGATTGGTTGAAGATGATTCCCTTCACATCTGCATAGGTGATGGTATTGAAATAATCAAAAGATATGCCCGAGAGAGAAAAAGGAGCAGCACAAATTTGGAACAATTTCCTTTGAGTTTTGATGCAATTATGGTTGATTTGGACTCTGAAGATGTGATAAGTGGAGTGAGTGCACCGTCACTAGAGTTTATTGAGAAAGATGTTCTTCTAGCTGTGAAGTCAATCCTATGCAAGAGAGGTGTATTAGTAATGAATGTGATTTCTCCTTTAGATAGTGGATCCTTCTACCGACATCTGGTTGGTGTCCTTAGTGAAATATTTGTTGAGCTGTACAAAATAGATGTCGAAGACAATGAAAATTTAGTAATTGTTGCGACGAGATCAAAGGCTCAGACTCTCTCAAGAGAGTGTGGGGAGCAATTTCTTAGAAATCTGGAGAGTGTTGTTGGCCAACAATTAATTTCTAGAATAACAAAGCTTTGCACTGATGTAGCTTAAGATTGGATAATTTTGAGAGATTGGATAATTTTGACGATTCTATTTCTATTTTCTCATGAGAGGTTGTAAGTTATTTACATGTTTAAACTTGACATTGGCATTGGTGACCAAACATACTGGGTCAAACCAGGCCCTTTTAGTGCAATACTAGTCAAGTTTCCATGTGTTGCGGTGGGTGCAACACAATTATGTAGTTTGGCATATTGAACCTAACCATTAAAAGAAATATAAACTCCCTTCACTTACATAGGAAAATACTAAATTTGAGTTGCTGGATGGTGCAAACACTAGGTTTGTGAATGCCAACACGTTAAATGCAAACGGTAATCCTCCAACTAGTGTCATGTATAATTTTTGTTGCAAGCATGGTCACATTTCACTATATTGCATTCTTAGGAAGGAAAGCAACAAATCAAAGGTTGCTTGGATGTCTAAAGGACAAATTTAGAAAATTTGTAAATTGAACCCCCCAAATGTTAATTGTCATATATTTAGGAGGAGCTAATTATGAATTGTGCCTTAGAAAACTCAAACAAACTCAAACAATGTCATATAATTGTTAGCCTTAATAAAAATACGCTTTCGCAAAACTTTTAGAAAATTTTCACATAGGGTTGAATAATTGATTATTAGAAAATGTACAAATTGAGGCGGAGCTTTGTTGCTAAATTATAATTGTGCATTAAATTGAGGGAATTATCAAATTAAGGAGGAGTTATGTTTTTAATTGAAAATCTAAAAAATGCATATTTTGTTTGATTTCCAAAAAAAAAGGGAGAAATCATATGTGCCATATTAAGATTAAATACAAAATTATTTAGGCACATATGTTTGTGGTTTTGCAAATCAACAAAAGGAGGAGATTGTTGGCTCAAACAATGTCTTGTATTTGTTGATTCGTAAAACGATCTTGAATTTTACAAAGCTTTGTCTTTTGAGAAATTTTTGTAGGAAATCTTCAAGAGAAGTTTTGAGGTTTCAAACGATTTTCGATGGGCCTAAAAGTGATCCAGTACGGGCGATCCTGATACCGATCGTAGATTTCGTCGTGAGCTTTCCAACGCCACGAAGAACGCTGAAATCGGAGTTACAAGTCAAAAGTTATAGTCATTTGAAGATCAAGACAATCAAGACTAGAAGATCAAGATCAAAATGAAGACATGCTTAGGTTATTTAGATTTTAGTTTATTTAAATTTGAGAGTAAAAAGAGTAAGGAAATTCAAACCAGACAGTACATAGCGTTATAATGCTACCTGACAAAAACAATGAAACCAGGCCAAACCAGACATCGATACAAGATAGCATTATAATGCTATATCTAGCATTATAACGCCAGAAAGCTTAAATGTTCAAAATGAATTTTAAAATAGAAATTGAATCAATAAAATTTCAAAACATCAAGAATGTGTCTTAAATATAATTTAAGTTTAGGAATATAAACTTTATTTGATCAAAAACATCATTTGGATTAGTAGCAAAATAATTTACACCAATTTCCAGAGAACTTAGCGTTATAACGCAATAGTGACCAAAAGCCAAAATTTGACTAAGTCTTGGAATTTTTCTGTGTAGATTTGGAATAGCGTTATAACGCTATTTTTAGCGTTATAATGCTAGACACAATCCCAACGGTCAAATTTGTGGTCCAGACACAAGATAGCGTTATAACGCTATGTAAAAGTTGTACGATCAAAATCCAACAGTCACATTATTTGTCCTAACCCAAGATAGCGTTATAACGCTATGATTAACACATGGAATAACGTTATAACGCTATCTGGCGCAGGAATGCTTTTGGCCAGGGCTGAACCCTATATAAACCCTTCTCCTTCAACAATTGAAACTGCTGTTCCATTAACTCAAAAACCTTTCTGCCATTGTTGACCTTAGTTCCAATTGCTAAATCCGATATCTTAATCCCAAGTTTAATTAGCTAAATCTAATCTAGGGATTTTAGAGAGATAGTTTGTTTGAGTGTTTAGTCTTGATAGTCTAGCTTAATCTTTCAATTAGCTAATTGTTAATTTGTGAGTGTGTGTGTTGCATTGAGCTCCACCGGAGTGTGTAAGTGAGTTCAAGGAAGTCGGCTCGATTCTCCACCGGTGTGTAAGTGAGATAGAGTCCGGCGTCGGGTTAGGGTTGGCAGCTTCACTGGTGTGTGTAAGAGAGCCCCAATTCCGAAGTTATACGCTAAACAACGAGTGTTTTGTTTAGTGGAGCGGATCGGGCTTGTTATCGCAAGAAGAGGGGGCGTCAGGGACCCAGAGACGTAGGCGAGGCCATTTGTGCAAGTCGAACTCCGTCAACACGCTATTGAGCCATTTTCTCTTTCCTTATCTCTATTTATATTTACTCAATTCAATTAGTTTAATTGCTTGATTTGTTTGTGAATTGAATTGAGTTTTGATTGAATTGCTTGATCAGGGAATTAATCAAATTGCTTGTTGAATTGCTCAATTGAATTGTTAGCCATAATTTATGAAATTTGCAATTAGGTCCCTATTAGGTTAAACCGAGCTAAAATTAGTTAAGCACTTAAGCCCCTAGGTTCTACAATAACGTGTTGCTAACCCGTTGCAACGGGTTTCTGTAACTCCAAATTGTAATTTTATTTGTGAATTTATTTGTTGCCATGCTTCTAATTTGGTCTTTGATATTATTAGAGCTCAATTCAATTGTCAAACTATGTTTTGAAGACATGCATATGCTCAGATTGAGTAGTAATTTGGATTTAAAGATCAAACAAATATCACAAAACATATGATTCAATTAGATGAGTATTAAATCATATAATTTTGCTACATGATTCTCCCTCTACATAATACTCAAAAGAAATCAAATTGGGGAGTCTTGTGACTCTCTACACAATAAATTTAGTTCCACTTGTGTTAGGCACATCAAGTGATATTATATTCTTTCCTTTCCTAAAATGACAAAAACGTTCTTGAAATCCAAATTTCAAACAAAATGAACAAAAGATAGTCTTAGAGTTAATGTTGCTATGATCATAGTCAATTTGGTTCTTAGGTCTCCAATAACTCACCCTTGATCTAAATCTCTTATATAATCATTTGACACATTCTTAGGATTGTAATTTGGTTTGAAAGCATTGTTGTATCTCTTTCTTTGATAGTTGTTGCCAAATATCTTGTAATCATTTAGTATATGAAATCTATCATATCTATCTCTAACATAAAACTTTGGTAGTTGAACTCTATGATAGTTGGTAGTCCTATAATCATTTCTAACTCTAAGTTTGTTTACCATCTTTCTAGGGTTAGAATTAATGAACTTGATTCACTTAGTGTATCTTTTGTTATACATATAAGCATGTTTTTTGCTTGAATTGGTTTGTCATTAGATTGAGGCTGCTTTTCTTTTGTAGAAGGTTGCTCCTTTACAAATTCAAGTCTGATTTTGTCATGAGGATCTTGACCAATACACATCTTGTCATAGTCAATTTTGATGCTAGTATTTGATAACTTAACAAACTTAAACAAAATTTGATGTCCATGGATGTGTTTCTTTCAGTTCCTCATCAAAATTGACCTTGTTCTTAAGGTCTTTTACCATAGTTTCTAGCAATCCAGTTTTGGTCTTAAGATCATTAATTATATCATCTTTAACATCCAAAGATTTTTTCGAACTCATCAAATAACTCCTTAAGCTTAGTCAACATTAAAAGACTTTTGATTGTTTATCCAAATCACAAGACTCACAATCATCATAATAAAACTTAAAGATATCAAATTCTATCGTTTTAGCTCGGTTAGGGGCCTCCATATCTTGAGCACTTTTGGTCTTTATCTTTTCTTGAGCTACCTTCACTTTTCCACGTGCATTTCCATTTGAAAGACTCAAAGACGTCTCAATTTTTCTTGAAGTATCAACTTTTGAAAGACTCAAGGTCTTCTCAATCAACTTTGAGGTGTCTATTCTTGGAAGACACAAAGGCATCTAAATTCTTCTTGAAACTTCTTCTTTTGCAAGAGTTTCTTCTCTTTCTTTGGCATATTAATCATCTTTGACTTGAGCTAATCTCTTCATAGTTCGAATTGTTTTCGAATTCGTGATGTTGTTCTCTTCAACAGCTTCGAGTGCTAGCTCCATACATGTCTTATTCATACTTTCGACTAGGGCTAGCTTGCTCTCTACTTCACCTTCCTCGAGATTAATTTCTTCTTCATCATCTTCACTCTCATAGGACTCACTTATTCGAGTAGCTTGCATTGTCTTTTTGTTAGTTCTCTTGAATCGTCATTCTTGTCCTTTTCTCTTTAGGTGAAAGACAACATAGCAATTTTGAAAACTATGACCTTATTTGTTACATGTTAGGCACACTACCTTCTTGCCTTGAGCTAACCTTTCCTCTCTAAACCTATGTCTCCTTTGATAAGTTTGGTGAGAAGATCATTATTTTTGGAAAGTACTTGATAGAGGTTTTGTTAAATGTCTTCACTTGAATCAAACTTATATGTAGGATTGTATGAAGATTGTGCGGGTAAGGCCAAAGTTTTAAAAGATGTTGAACATTTTACTTCTTTGTGGTTCTCCTCATGTGAACGTAATTGAGCATACACCTCTTCGAGATGATAAGTAAGACATTTAGCTTGTAGTGTCTCAATTGAGCTCACAACAACATTCCATCATGGTTTCCTTGAGACCATTCGTAGGAGATTACCTACAAAATATTCATCACTAATGTTAGAACCTACTTTAAGAAATTTATTTCTCATAGAAACAAGTCTAAAGTAAAGATTCTCAAAAGACACATTTTTCCAAATTTCATGTTATATAATTTTGTGGCTAATCTTACTTTACGAGTCTTTTTCATGTGTTCATTTTTCTCATATTTAAGTACTAATGCATTCCAAATTTCATTGGTATTTGTGAAATGAGAAAGAGGTAAAACAATTATTTCATGAATAGAGCTAAATATGATATTAACCGCATTATCATTAATGTACTTGCATTCTTTGAACTCTCTGGTCGAGAGTAAGAGCAAGATAACACAATATGTAACGTGGTTCAACTTATCAAACAAGCCTACATCCACCGAACCCTCGGATCCAAAATAACTTTCGGAATCGATTTCACTAAAACAAATGTTTTACAAAAAGAGAGTCTATCCAAAAGACTCCAAAATCTTGCAAGGGCAAACACAGTTCTACAAGGTACGGTCTTGTTTGATAACACAATACAAGACAAGAATGATTTACTTGACAACACAATATAGATCACCAAACATAACAACTAAAAGTTATCACAAATAGACAATTAGAGAATAGTTATCCTAAACACTCTCTCAGGTTTTGATGCTGGAAGGAGAAAGCTTCAGTGCTCTTTTTGGTATTCTTTGAGTTCTTGTAAACTTGGGGGATTGCTTTATTGTCCTACTGGAACGTAGATACCAAGTTTATATAGGCATAACACTTATTGAACTCTTAAAATCTTGATCAAGGTTGCTTCAGTTACATAATTGTCTAACCCGTTATGGAACTCGTTATAACGGGTCTGCACCTTTCCAGAAATGCCCTTGTCTACGTCTCTGCCTGACTTCTGGGTCCTTTTCTTTAGTAACTCGTTGTGACGGGTGAGGAACCCGTTATGACAGGTTTGCTTGCGTTACTGTAATGCAAGCCTCTGTCAAAACCTTCTTTTGCACTGACTTTTTAACTCATCTCCTTGGGGACCCATTACAACGCTTTCATACCCGTTGTGACGGATTGGAAACCCATTGTGACGGTTTCTCATGCGTTACTGTAATGCAAGCCTCTACGAAGCTATGTTTTGCTTGCTCTTGATGTCAATATGTCCCTCTTGACTTGTACATGCTACGTGAAGCATTTGCAATGCTTAATTGTACCTATATGAACCTACAACTCATCAAATTTTAATTGTGCAAGGTTAGTACTAATTTATTTTGCAAATTATCAAATCAAAGAAGAGTTTAACATTAACTCATTATAATGCCTTACAAACCGTTATGACGGATTTTTCGTGTGTTACTATAACTGTCCTCTCAGAGATTTTGGTACTTAGTCGATTTCTTGAGTTCTAGGCATCTAACTTCTGGGCACAACTTCTACAAACTCGTTGTAACACCTTGAGATCCCTTTATAACTATGTTTAACTCGTTATAACGCCATCCTATGCGTTACCATAACGCATAGCTTACAATTTATTTGTTTTGTTTCCTTCTTGTATCATTGTGCTTGTCTTGTTCTATATGTTCTAAATCTCACCAAAGTTCAAGTGCACTTGTTTGACTTGAATACACATAACTAAAATTTATGCAAATGTTAGTTCAATGTTAATTTTATAAATTATTAAACAAGTTGAGTTAAATTCAGCAAAGAGACTTCCCAGAAATTTTTTATTTTAATTTCTAAATAAAATTAGTAAATAGGTATTTTAGGTTTTTTTAGATGGAACATTTTATGTATCTTAATGTAAAAGAACTTGCTCATTCAGATGGAGCACTTGCATACGTCAAGTCATTGTGGGACCCACTGTCCCATAAGTATAAGAAAAATAAACCAAATTGCGAATGTACCATTTTTATTTTAGACATAAAACTAATGCACAACAGCTGCACGTAGCGAAGAACGTGAAATAGTTAGGCAGCGAAACAATTGTTAAATGAACTCAACGTCTAAGTGTGAACGTTGCGTTCAGAGCATATTGTTCTGCGTTCAGAAGTTGATTAAATCTCTCTATCCGATCTCTAAATCTGATATTTGAACGCTGATGTTTAGTTTGACATGTGAATGTTCGCGTTTAGAAAATGCGATAATTCTTGTTTAATTTTTGAAATCTAGGTCTAACTTGTAATTTTTATCTGAAAAGTTAGACAAAAAATTATCTTCCATGTCAAAAAGTAAATTTGATTTAACAATTATTATGTATTAACTGGTTAAGTGGTTATTAGTGTATCGTGCAGATTTTTTTAAAAATAATAATATTAATATATAAAATTAAATATATAAGAAAATCTCAAGTAAAATTCGATATATACTTCTTTCGCAGATGTCACTTGCGTATATAAACAATATATACCATTATGTCTTAAAAAAAATCGTACACACGCTGCCTGCATGTCTAAAGTTAAAAAAATTATAACCCGCATGTGTTGCCTGCGTGAGAAGATTGAAGCATAATTTTTATTAATAAAATATTTATAATTTAATTCTGAGTTGAGTTATATGTAGGTATTTTTTTAGTAACTTCGGCTACACTCGCTGAGACTATAATTAGGTTTTTTTGTCGTCGCAAGCCATCGAGTTATAGATATTCGAGTCTACTTCTATCGTGTCGAGTTTGATTTGTGATCGGAGAAACGAGCGATTCAAAATTGATTTTGACGCAAACTCGTGATAAAAAGTTACTAATTAAGACATAAGTTGAAAATGAAGTGAAATTTGAGATGCACATTTCTTCGATCGCAAATCAAACTTGACGCGATGGAAGTAGACTCGAAGCTGTTACAAAAAAAAAATATTAAGTATGATTAGCATTTTTTTCATTTTTTAGCAACTTCGGCTATGCTCGTCGGGACTGTAATTAGTTTATTTTTATCATCGCAAGTCATCAAACACTAGATATCTGAGTCTACTTCCATCTCGTCAAGTCTGGTTTGTGATTGGAGAAACGAGCGATTCAAAATTGAATATGACGCGAACTTGTAATAAAAATTACTAATTAAGACATAAGTTGAAGATGGTGTCAAATTTGAGATTCACATTCCTCCGATCACAAATCAGACTCGACGCGATGGAAGTAAACTCGGATACAGATAGCTTTATGACTTGCGAAGATAAAAAAAAACTAATTACACTCCTTACGAGCGTAGCCGAAGTTGCTAAAAAAAATTAAAAAAATGCTAATCATACTTAATATATTTTCTGTAGCAACTTCAACTGCGCTCGTCGAGACTGTAATTAGTTTTTTTTATCGCCGCAAGTCATCGAGCTGTAGATATTCGAGTCTACTCCCATCGCGTCGAGTTTGATTTGTGATCGGATGAATGTGCATCTGAAATTTCACTCCATCTTTAACTTATGTCTTAATTAGTAATTTTTATTACGAGTTTGCATCAGAATGAATTTTGAATGATTCATTTCTCCATCACAAATCAGATTCGACGTGATGAAAGTAGACTCGAATATCTATAACTCGATAGATTGCGATGACAAACAAATTAATTGCGAGCGTAGCCGAAATTGCTAAAAAAATATCTAAATATAACTCAACTCATAATTAAATTATTTATTAAAAAGAATATTGTGCTTCAATCTTCTAACGCGGGCAACACCTGCGGGTTATAATATTTTTTTTACTTTGGATACGCATGCAACTCTTGCATGTGCAAGATTTTTTTAACGAATAAATGATATATGTTGTTTATACACGCAAACATCTGCGAGAGAGAAGTAGATATTGCAATCTATTCGAAATTTTCTTATATATTTAATTGTATATATTAATATTATTATTTAAATTTTTTTCCGATGTCGTGGTCTTAATTTTACTTCTCCTTTTTGTCATCATGGATTCATGGGTGCTGCAAATCTACACGTTTATTTGTTGTTTTTATTTCCCTTTGAAAAGAACACATCTACCTCGTACCTAGTAGCTATTACTAGCCACCCACACGGAATGAGATTTTCTACCGCGCAGATATGTATTGAGATTCGTACAAGTTAAATTTTATAATAGCAGATTTCTGAATCAAATCTGAACCGTCCGTAACCTACAACGCAAAGAATCTTGAACGTTCGTTACTGTTGCGCGACAAAAAATCCGCTTCACACACGTTGTAAATATCTTGGTTCAGCAACACAGTTACACAAACACATGATAATTCTAATACGATTCTACATCAAATGATTCCAGAGAGAAATGGCTCAAACGCGCTTCCAATAATTCTACGGCGATTCGATTAATCGATTCCCTCCACTTCTTTTTTTTTTTTTAGGGGACTCTGCCTCTTCCTCGCACACACAGGCCACAAAACCTCACTTTGTCCCTCTCCATTTATATTTCTATCTTCTATCAATTTCACATTTCTCTTTAATATTTTCACAATCAAGATTTCTATATATTATCTACAAAGTATCTATCTTCCCTCAACATAGTATCTCTTTCCAACCTAATGGCCGCAGTACCTTGCCTCTGCGGTTCTACTTCTACCTGTGCTTCCCTCTCGTTGCCGTGGGGCCCACCTCGCATCCGCCTCCGTATTGGGTTTCGCCACGTCTCAGCACGAACTGCCCCGCGTGTACGCTTGTCAGCCAGCTCGACTCCCTTTTCAATACCAGGCTTCGGTAAGGTTGGGTGGCACAAGCGGGAGGGGAATGCGTCGATTCTTTCCTTCGACGCGACCTCTGAAACTGGAGAGAAGAGGTCAGATGGAGCCTCTAGGGGAAATGAAGACGATGTGTCACAGAGAATCTCGGCCTTGCTCCCTCTTGTAGTGGCTGCTACTGGTGTGGCGGCTCTAAGCTACCCCGCTACCTTCTCATGGTGAGAATTGCGTAGTTGCTGGTATTTCTGATTACGAGTGTTTCAATTGTTGATGGGAATACAAAATCTGTAAATTTGAATTGTGAGGAGATAGTATTCTCTTGTAAGAAAAGAAAAGAATAAACTAATTTTGTGCATGGTTGATGTATTTATCTTTTAGTTCTTGAGTAGTAATTTAGACAAATTCTGCTATGGATCAAAATCAACTTGAATTGCACTACTGTTGATAACAATCAACTGGGTAATTGATTCTAATAACACTTCTGATGAAAAACTGATCCATAGAACTACTCATTAATATGTGGTTGAGTTCCAAGAAATGGAAAATTGTTAACCTGATTTTTTGTTCTTAGGGTTTCAAAAGAATACTATGCTCCAGCTCTTGGAGGAATAATGCTCTCGATAGGGATTAAGCTGTCAATTGATGATTTTGCCCTTGCTTTCCAGAGGTTGTTAAATATGCTTTTTCCCCCCTTTTTATCATCCATTCAAATTAGTGATCTTCTCTTATGTAACTATTTAAGGATTACATGGTGCTACAATTTGTACAGTAGGAGCACCTTTGATCATAGTTCTAGCCTTATCCAGTTATCATTCTTATTTTCTTTGTCATTTGGATATTTGAAATTTGCTTGGAAGGGGAGTCTTGGTGCAGCAGTAAAGTTGTCGCCTTGTGACCACAAGTTCGAGTCGTGGAAACACCCTCTTGCAGAAATGCAGGGAAATACTGCATATACAAAGACCTCAAAGACCCTTCCCGGGACCCGCGCAAGCGGGAGCTACGTGCATCGAGATGCCCTAAAAAAATTTGGAATTTGCTTGCCCAGTGATAT
The DNA here is from genome assembly GCA_964058865.1 of Eleocharis quinqueflora. Classification (NCBI taxonomy): domain Eukaryota; kingdom Viridiplantae; phylum Streptophyta; class Magnoliopsida; order Poales; family Cyperaceae; genus Eleocharis; species Eleocharis quinqueflora. Next base: position 114,908 of record CAXKVX010001493.1, read on the forward strand.
TCTAAGGAATACGATTGTTTTAGAGACACAATGCTCCAAATGATAAGCAATTGGTGCATAAATTGAGTTCAATTGAGCTTTTATTACATAAAAAACACTAATTAACTCAAAATCTTCTAACACTATTTAAACTTGAATGTTTCTTGTGCATTAGGTGTAATTGCAAATTGGATTGATAATCAGATGTACGTTTAGCTAATTCTTTCTTCTCCATGGTTTCGATACAGACCAGTACCCCTGACAGTCGGATATATCGCACAATATGCACTTAAGCCCCTTTTAGGTCTCCTAATTGCAAAGGCCTTTAGAATGCCATCTGCATTCTATGCCGGGTTCATTCTCACGTGTTGTGTGGCAGGTGCTCAGCTATCTAGCTATGCTAGTTACCTAAGCAAAGGGGATGTGGCCTTAAGTATACTACTAACAAGCTCTTCTACTATTTCTTCGGTTGTAGTAACACCTCTTCTTACTGGCCTTCTGATTGGTTCAGTTGTACCAGTTGATGGTGTCGCCATGGCTAAGTCAATTCTGCAGGTATGCACTAGGTATTACTATTAAGATCTTTAGAAGTGACTAAGTTTGGATTTCAAACATTAAGATCTAATATGCTTTGCTTCTGACCTTTGCTTAGTTGTGTCACAGCCAAATATGTTGCAATCCTGGTCATTTTTCTAACCAAATAGGCCTGCTATGTATGACATACCAGACTTATATAAAGTTCTTATGGCTAAATAAAGGTGTTGCTGATAGCCTGACACTGTTACTGCTGTTGGTGTTTTGGTACCTGCATTACTATACAAACTTCATTTTAAATTGTTTATGTTATTGGTTATTTTCTTATTGCCCTTTTTTGTGCAAGTTAGGTTGTACTAGCTCCAGTGGCATTAGGACTTCTGCTAAACACATATGCAAAGGCAGTTGTAAATATTATACAGCCTCTAATGCCTTTTGTGGCCATGATTTGCACTTCTTTGTGCATCGGGAGTCCACTTTCCATTAACAGAAGCAAGATTCTGTCTACTGAGGGCTTCCTTTTGCTTTTCCCAATTTTGACCTTTCATTTTGTTGCCTTCACAGTCGGGTATTGGTTCTCCAAACTGCCATTTTGGAGGTAATGTTTCTTCACGGATGGAGTATTTGAGATTTCTACTCTGTTTCTAGTGAAATCCAAGTGAAGACATAGGGTGAATTTTAAAGCCATAAAATAAAGCTGCAGCATTATTTTTTACCTAAATCAAGCTATTAAACATAGAAACACGTTCAACAGCATACTCCAGTTAAGTGTGGGTTTGCAACACCGCTGTACTAAATTGGCGTTTGAGTAGAACTATATGTATCATGCAAAAACAAACATGTAAAACATAGGAAATATCTATCATGGTGTGAATTTGTGGATAAACATGCATGTCGACCAACATGCGTTCGCATGTTGATGACAATAAGATCCCCAAATTACCTCTACTTCCTGATTGTTTGTCTCTAGATATTATTATATCAGGATTTCTGGAAAAAACAGAAGGGGTCTTCAGGTGTTGAATGGGAAACTTTATGTTTGGTGACAATTGCTGTGTTGTACACTTGTACTAGTCAATACAGAATCATTCAAATTTTATGATCACGTGTTGATTATGAAAATATCTCTTTTTCAGGCAAGATGAGCCAGAATCCAGGACAATTTCTCTATGCACTGGTATGCAGAGTTCAACGCTTGCAGGTCTCCTTGCAACCCAATTTCTGGGGAGTACCAGCCAAGCGGTACCAGCTGCTTGTTCAGTTGTCATAATGGCTATAGCAGGTCTAAGTCTTGCTTCTTTTTGGGGTAGCGGATATCGAATTCAAGACTCTTTGCATCAGTTCTTTCCTTAGACATGCTCTGACACCAGTTCCTAGTGTTTTTGCTTTCCATTTCTTACTCCATTATAATAATTAAATTGACTGTAGATAGCCATAGGTCTACATTAGCAAAGCTCTCAAATTAGTTATAATGGCATTATAATATTACCTCAATTTTGTGAGCACGGACAACTATGTTTTGTCAGCAGCACCTCATTTGTTGTAAATACTATAATGTAAAGAAATGCAGTTGAGCAATTTTGTTCCATGTCAGTGCTTGCTCTCACTTTTCTGTTTGAAAAGATTGGTCGTTTTTCGTTTCTTTTTCAGTTGATCTGTGAAATTACTCCTGTTGTAGTTTCTGATGACGCCAATTAGAATCTCAATCATCTTTTTGGCAGAATTTTCATGGACTTGAGAGTTCATAATTCATCCGATTTAAACATGATTAAGTGGACTTAACCATGCTTAATCGGACACGCCGGGCGATGCAATTGTATTTGGGTCGTCCTACTTACAAGCTTAGACTTAAATTATGAGATTTCAGAATGGAAATGCTCTAGGCGATATGATCGACTGTGAACAACACACTCATATTTGATCAAAATGGTTTCATGTGTTCTAACTCATCAAAAGAGAAAATATAAAGTAAAAAGAAACAGCCTTAGTTGCCATACGAAAAATAAGAAATCGACTATTTGTTTTGAAAGAATATAATAAAAAGGGAACTTTTTGTACCAACAAAGGCCAAAAGAGAGCCCCAGACTTCCTCTGTACCAACTAGGGGTCAAAGGAGGAAGTCCTTCGAATATTAGAGATCTCGTAATACCGGCTAATAGAAAGTATAATAAATAAACGGAATAACTCCAATACCTCACATATGACGCGCACACTCTAAAACTGAGACGCTAACCTTAGTCACTCAAGAAAGTAGTTTATGATATAATATTTATAGAATAGTATGGGGATTGAAAATGAAAACTCTCTGATGGCACTATGAGTCATCAAGTGATGAACTCGTTTTAGTGGGCAACAGTCAGATGTGTCTGAAGACATCTCGACGAGAGGACCCCACGGGTGTTTAGCTTGCGTACGCAATCCACTCGTCACAATGCCCTTAAATCACATCCAGCTGGTGATCACCAGCTCGACTCTCATCACTCCCGACGATATACATATAATATTAATACGCATCTACCTATAAGATAACTAATAAGCTATATGATCCATATATCGGATCTCACGTGCAGCATGAATGCAAATGACATGCAATGTAGGTTGGTATCAATCATTTGGTGCATTTACCGTTATGCAAATATGACAGTTCAAGACCTACGATCCTGTTTATTAGTTATGGTGATTTTGGTACCTCAATTCAGATAAAAGAAAAGAAAGGTTATGGTCTGGTTCCTACTCTTAGACAAAGCTATAAGCTCCAGAAACCTGCACCTAATAACATTGTATCGCTAGGATAGCACTCTACAACACTATACTCTGTGATTTGAGTACATAGCCAATTTTCTGTGTTATTTCCTTTCCCTATAGGGTTATAACGCTACAATATTGTTATACAACGCTATAATCTGATTTGTATGATTTTGATATTTCAAATCTCAATTTAGACAATTCTAAAAATTTATATAATTAACCTATCTAATTTGTAGGCTTGTTCTTCATATTTCACATGCAATCAAATCATGTCTTTAGCTCTCTAGTTTTACAAGATATTTATTCAATTGCCTTCATCCATTTCTCCAAAGCTTGGCATACCTACAAAATTCTTACAAATGCAAATGTAATATTCAAGTTCATTTTGCAAATCTATAAATACAAAGATATTGCTTTACAACATCACCAACTTCTCCACCTGCCTTTGTAAATTAACACAACAAGAAATGTTAGTAATTAAGTAACTAAGCGTAAAAAAAGAATATGATAAACTGATAATGGAAGAAAAATGAATTAGTGATCGAAGTATGTAACCAGTCTTGAGAGCAAATAAGAGCTTTCCATCATTCAAAGAGTTCTTGACTGATGGCAATATGCCAGTATTTCTTAGCCTGAGTGAGACAATTGTACACTATAGGTATAAAAACTTGGATGGGGAATCGTCGACAAGTCACGATGCAGAAATGGCGAAGGTACGATGGATGAGGGTCTGAGGAGGTACAAATTAGGCTTGCCACCGTCACACATGGATCGACGAGACAGTAGCACAACCACAAGGCAATTGCCAGACAACAACCCAGAGAGAGATGGAAAAAGAAAGGTGTGCGAGAGAAAGAGGGAAAGTGAACGGTGCTTCTAGAATTTTCATATTTTACCATGATCCACTTCTTTATCTCCGTCAAATCCTCCTCTATAATCCTCTTATTATAAACAGATAGAATATTGCAATAAAACAAATTTAAACGAAACGACACCTAGGCTTGTCGTTATGTTTCATTTTAGCAAACAACGCCATGGCCTGGGCTCTTGTCGTTCCGTTGGCCCAAATGCAATAAATTTTGATGGCGTTGTTGTTTTGTTCGGCCCAAACTGCACAGCAGAACGTGGAAACGACCTATCTTAGTCATATGAATCATATCTTCTACGCATATTTTTCTTTTCTCATTTTGCATATTAAAAATCAACGTTCGATTGACACTATGATTCAAAGAGGTCGTTGATTTTTAAGCGGACGGTCAAGATTAACTTGCGCATTTACGGTTTCCCTAGCCACACTATACATACCATGTCACTTAGTAGAGAAGACTGGTCGTTTAGGGTCTGCTCCAGAGAGCTAAATTGAAAGGGAAGGAAATGTAGGTTAGGGGAATCTCACGGCGTCACTTGCTCCAGCACGTTATAACGAAGGAAGGAATGATGTTTCCTGGGTAAGAAGGTTCCATTGCACAATAGATTTTCGTTCCTTCCCAAATTAGAGGATACACCAGGTTAAGTCTGAGGCTGTGTCGTAAATTCCAAATATGCCCTCTCAAAATTTTGGCACGAACTCATCCCGCCATTCTTTTCTTCCATTATCGCTGAGTTGCAAATTAAAGAGATTGTATTGTTGAGTTGTATACCTAACAGGGTACACCTTGTAACCCCATCTTGTAACAGGTAACAACCTCTCTCCATTTCCAACTCTATTGCAAGCACCATCTTTTAGTATTTGTATACCTAACAGCGTCTCTCAATCAGATATGAATGAGAAAGAAAGCAACAAGCAAAGAGGGATTGCCTTCATCTGCTGTGTGTTAACAGATATAAGCTTTCTATGTTTACTCTAAGCTGAGAGAAATTCTTAACCAGGACTTGTGATCAGAATTGTGATCAATAAACTTATTGTTTACTCTAAGCATTCTATGTTTACTCCAAGCTTTCTAAGAAAAAATATGATCAATAAACTTATTATTTACTTCACGTTTAGATTGTCAATTCTTTATTTAACTCAGGACTTGTTAAGAACCCTTATCTTTGTAGAACCTAGGGGGCCTAGGTGCTTAATTAATTTCTATCGGTTCAACCAAATAAGGACCTAATTGCAAATTTCACAAACTATGGCAATCAATTCAATTTATGCAATTCAACAAGCAATTCTAATTAATTCTCTAATCAAGCAATTCAAGCACAACTCAATTCAATTTACAAACAAATCAAGCAATTTAAACTAATTGAATTGAGTAAATGTAAATAGAGAAAAGGGAAAGAAATGCTCAATCGCGTGTTGACGGAGTTCGGCTTGCACAAACGGCCACGCTTACTCTCCTGGGCCCCGGTGCCCCTGCTTCTTGCGGTAACAAGCACGGTCTGCTACACTAAACAATAATCGTTTGCTTAACGCTACAACTTTGGAATTTGGGCTCTCTTACACACACCGGTGGAGCCGCCAACCCTAACTCGACGTCGGACTCTATCTCTCTTACACACATCGGTGGAGAATCGAGCCGACTTTCTTGAACTCACTTACACACTTCGATGGAGCTCAAGGCAACACACAGACTCACAAATTGACAATTGCTAAATGGAAGAGAATCAAATATAATCACTCAAACAACTAAACTCTCTATAATCCCTAGATTAGATTTAGCTAATTAAACTTGGAATTTAGAGCAAGGATTTGGCTATAAGTATAAGGCTCAAGGTTTGCTGTAAATGATGTTGAATGAATAGATTAATCAGCAGAAATAATTGTTGAGGGAGAATGATTTATATAGGGCTCAATGCTGGCCAAAAGCATCTCTGCGCTAGATAGCGTTATAACACCATCCTCTATAGAAAAGATAGCGTTATAACGCTATCTTGAATATGGACAAAAAATATGACCGTTGGAACCAAGTTCATGGTAGCGTTATAACGCTAAGCTATATACAAAACATAGCGTTATAACGCTATCTAGTGCAAGAACAAGAAATTTGATCGTTGGAATTTGTCTGGCGTTATAACGCTATATCAAATTCCTTCAGAAAATTCCAATACTTAGCCAATTTTTGGCACTGAACTCACCTTGGCGATAACACCAATTCTGGTGTTATAACGCTAACTCTCTGGAAATTTAGGTTGATCATTTTTCTACTAATTCAAATGATGTTTTTGATCAAATGAAATTTATATTCCTAAACTTAAATTATATCTAAGACATATTCTTGATGTTTTGAAAATTTATTGATTCAATTTTTATTTTAAAATCCATTTTGAACATTTCAGTATTCTAGCGTTATAACGTTATATCTAGCGTTATAACGCTATCTCAGATCGATGTAGGGTTTGGCCATAAATTACCATTTTGGACATGTAGCGTTATAATACCAAGTTTAGCGTTATAACGTTATACAATGTTTGATTTAGATTTCCTTGCTCTTTTGTTCCCAAATTTAAATAGAACTAAAATCTAATTAACCTAAGCAAGTCTTCATCTTGATTTTGATCTTCTAAACTTGCTCTTGGATCATCCTTGATCATCTTTTTTGTTTCTTTTGTGCATTTGCTTAAATACCCTACAATTAAACTTAATACACAAGAAACAGTTAAATTCAATTTGGTTTTGCAAATCAAAAACTTAGGAAAGTTTGAGCCAACAATCTTAACCCAAATCATATACTTGTGACAAGAATTGTGCCGAGAGCACATACCATTTCCTGCCATGCTATTCCAATTGATTGAAAGTACAAAGATATGAATTACTAGCATATTTCGAACATTTCTTATTTTCTATTATTTGTCTCCTTTTAAAATAAGTAATTTATTGATTTTGTAAAATTGTATCAATACTTTTTTGTTATGTTTCCTCGTTTAAATTTTCTGATCTTGTTATGCCATTAACTTCAAAATAGATAGTTCAAAGGAAATTGTTGATGGATGAGCTAAGAAACAAGAGGAAAAATCCTACTGCAATCAATAAGAATGAACCAACAATTTGGAATCAAGCAATGTATAGTGCATTAATAGATGCATTTGTATACCAACACGAGATCGACAACATAATAGGTGGCACTTTCACAAGCAAGGCATATGACAACATTGTCAAGGAGGTTTCAACAAAATTTCCTGGTAAAAAGTTTGACAAGGAACGAATAAAGAACCACATGAAGTACATAAAGAGAAGATTTGGAACTTGCTATGATTTATTCAGAAATTTAAGTGGTTTTAGTTGGAATTCGAAACCAGCATGTGGTGTGCAGAGTCAGAAGTGCGGGATAAGTTGATCGAGGTATGTAATGTCTGGAACAGTGAATCTGTCTCATACCTTTCTTATGTCTGATGCCAAGCTCACTTGAAATCTTTTCACTTGTTCAGTAATTGGCTAGAATTAGCTTCTAACCTATCTTTTTTATTTATTTGTAGGCTCATCCTGATGCTATCTTATGGAGGAACAAACCCATCTACAATTATGAAAAACTGAAATTATTATATGGTGTCGATCGTGCGACAGGAGTTGAGGTTGAAACTCCTAGAGAGATGAGAGAGAGAGTCAAAAATGGACAAGGAGAAAAATCGTGCTACCGTTACAATTGATGAAATTGATCGTATGGTATTGAATGACGAAGTAAGGTTGGAAGGCTATGACACGCCGACAAATAATATAAATACTCGACCATTGCAGAACCAAGATGGAAGTGGTTCCTCTGACAAAAGAAAAAGAAGGAAGGTTTCAAAGGATGAGGATATTGATTCTATGAGAGAATCGTTTGAAGCAGTAGCACATGCCATTACGAAAGCAGCCACCGAACTTGTCAAATCGCAAAAAGTACGTGAGGTGCCGAAAAGTGAAATATGGAAGTTGCTGAAGGAGTTGGGTTTTGATGATGAGCTAGAAATGGACAAGGCATACATCTTCCTAATAAAAAATTCCAATATGTTGGATGGTACAGTTAGTTGTCCGTCTAATCGGTGAAGGAGCCTTCTCTTCGAAATGATGAAGTGAGGTTAGCAGATGCACCTATCAACCTTTTGTTTTGATGCTATATAAGCATTTTTTTGTGAGTGTAGGTTGATTTTGTGAATGGTTAGCGTAGTTGATAGGGGTTGATTGTAAATGAGACTGTTTGTAAAAGTGAATGCTGGTATGCTTTTTGTATAGGCAGGTATGCTGTTATAAACTAAAACCTCCTTAATTTTATAAATTTAGGTCTGTTTGTTTGATATGATTCTCTGTATGATTTCACTGTTATTGTATCTACATCTTTTTTCACTAGTATTTTGTGATGTCTAGATTCATAAGCTTGCTGAGAGAAATATGCAAATTTCATCACCTCATATATATATATATGCCTTATAATCCATGAAGTATGCATATAGTTCATAAGCTAGTAGGTCATGTTTATCAAAATATTGTATGGATAGCCTTTTTTAGACTTAAATTACATAGGCATAAATGCAAATTTTTTAATGTTTAGTCTCAAGGATTTCGATTGGTCTTTCAATTCAGTTTGTATAAAAGAACCAATATCTTTTCAAGTAGAAATGTCTAAGAGCTTTCAATTCATGTTGTATCCTTGTTTGTTTTTGTAAAATAATTTCTTGCTTTCTTCCATTGTTCTTTGGTTATCTAACTTCTTTATTTTATATACTGTTTGTGATTATTTTGCAAATATTGTATATTCTAAAGTTTGAACATTACACAACAAAAGTTTTTTGTGCAAACTTTCTCAAAAACATTTTCTGCATCAATACTGCTCCGCACATATCTTTAAAAAATTCTGACTAATAAAATTTGTGCCAAAGGACAAAGTGGTCCAATATTATTTTCTAAATTAAAATATTATTTTTTTGAAATAAGTAGACAAAAACAGTCCACCACTTCTTTTTTTATAAAAAGAAAGCTGCATAATATGTTTCAGTAAAGAAAATAAAAAGAGCAGAAAAAACAACACAAAGCCCACCAGTGACAGAGAGCAACCCCTCCATGCTCCTGTCCCGGTACCACCCTGTTGTGCACTAGTATCCATATATCAAGGTGATACTGGTGCCACCTTTATCATCTAAAGACCTCCCTCAACTCAATTACTCGCATTACAAACTCCCAAACAAAATAGCAACATCCAAATGCAATGAACTGAGTTATAGCACCTAAAAACCAAAACACTCTTGAAACATATAAGTAAAAATTGAAAAAGTCAGCAATCATCCCATGACAGCAAGACCTGCACCTTCCAGTTTCTGAGCTTCCTTCGATGTCAGCTGCATTGTGCCTACATCCTTTGCCTTCATCATCCAATCCTGCCATTGGTGCTGGATATCATTTCCCCAACCTGCAGACCAGTAGACCAATATTGCCATTAGTTTATATAATGTCAAGGATAGCATTTTCAAAACATCCTTTATTCCTCTCTAGCCAAGTTAGCCAAATATTTGCTACACAAATCAAATAAAACAGCTGTTTATTCTGGTTGTCCAAATTCAATGAGATGATGAACAAATCCCTCATACTCAGAGGTAATTTGAATATATTGAAAACCCTAACACCCATCTCCAATTCCTTTGACTGAAAGGACATTGAAAGAACAAATGTGACACTGTTTCATCATGCTACAAAATATGCAGCAACAATTTTCTTGCCATCCTTTCAAAGTTAGATTAGCCTTGACTAAAATCTTATCCTTGACCATCATCCAAATGAAGATCTTGATCTTTAGTGGTATTTGCAACCCCCACAGTTGATCAAACGAGTTGTCTGGTATTCCTCTGAAGCTTATCCAGTTATATAAGTCCTGGGTTCTCATTCTGCCTGATGCATTGTTCAGCCACACCACCCGATCATCTCCCCCATTCAGGGGTAAAAACTTTCTCACCAGCTCACACATCTATTCAAATTGCTCCCTTTGCACCATTGAAAGGTGCCTCCTGAATGTTATTGACAAGTGTCCATCTCTTAGAGCATCTTTTACATTGATCTCAGGGTTAGTGAAAATGTAAAAAAGAGCATAAAATCTGATTGATAAAGGTACTTTAGAGCACCACATGTCTGTCCAAAATTTGATATCCCTGCCATTGCCAGTTAGGAACTTACCCTGTAATCTTATCATTTGCCTATTAGGGCATATGTTTCTCCAAAAAGGGAAACAGTATGAATTATTAGACAAGTTTGAATATTTGATGTTTAGAATGATTTTCCACCATCCCTAACACAAGGGGTCTTTTAATCTCCACAATCATTTACTGAGTAGGGAGATATTAATGTCTCTAAGGTTCAGCACACCCAACCCTCCTTGATTCTTTGGTCTACACACATCCTGCCAGCTACAGAGGTGGTATTTTCTTTTGTCTCCACTGTTCCATAAAAAAATGCATCTAATTCTATCAAGGCTATTTGTAATTTTAACTGGTAATATGTGGTAGCTCATCATATAGATTGGTAATGAAGATAGTACACTATTAATTAAAGTTATTTTTCTCCTAAGGACAGAAATGCCTCTTTTCACGAAACGATATCCTCTACACCCATAAAAAATGGGTGCTCTCTGCATCCAATAATCTGGATCGTTCGATTAAATTTGAACAAATGTGATTTTATAATACAAAAGCCCCCTTGAATCATATAATTGACGATCAAGTGTTCGAATCTAATCGGACAGTCCAAATTAATAAATGCAGAGAACATCATAAAGAATAAATGCAGATGATACGAATCCTCTTTTCACCCATGTAGTCTTGAATTAAACCTATCTATGACTCCTCTAAATTAAAATATTAAAATATTAGACCACCATTCCTTAACTTTCCCTTCTTACTTACCTTCACTTACCTTATCCACCATTCCTTTAACTACACTTAGTACCTTAGTAGAGAAGACTGGTCTAGAAACGAGACGAAGCGAACTACGCGATCAGAGAGAGAGAGAAACTCCGACCAAACTTCGAACTTGGAATTGATCCAATGGCTGGAAAGGTGCCTCGTATGAGGCTGGGTTCGCAGGGACTGGAGGTTTCCAGTCAAGGGCTAGGTTGCATGGGAATGTCGGCCTTCTACGGTCCTCCCAAATCTGAATCCGACATGATCGATCTCATCCACCATGCGATAGCCTCTGGTGTTACCCTTTTGGATACTTCTGATATCTATGGTCCTTTTACCAATGAAACTTTGCTTGGCAAGGTTGTTGCTCTCTTAAATTTAGATTTAATTGAATTTTCCTTTCTGTATTAATCAAGCATCAGGAATCAATCATAAATTTCTTCTACGAAGGCAGAACTGAAGATTCGTTGTAAATTACTCACTATATTTCCAGGTCTAACTTTTACAAGGGATTGGCCTCGATTTGCAAATTTAGATTTTCAAATATCTAGTTCTGAATTACAACTTGATGTGCAACTCGGCAGCTCCTGCCAAGATTTCACAAAAAATACAACTTGATGTGTGTTCTAACAAATAACAGGTGAGACTGTAGAGTCTATCCTTTTACTTACCAATGATTGGAAGTAATCTCCGGAAACGTGTTTGGTGAATGCAGGCATTACAAGGTGGGATGAGAGAGAAGGTTGAGCTAGCAACCAAATTTGGTCTCAGCTTTGCTGACGGTAAGAGAGAGATTAAGGGGGACCCGGCTTATGTGCGAGCTGCATGTGAAGCTAGTCTGAAGCGGCTCAACATTGACTGTATTGACCTATACTATCAACACCGCATTGATACCCGCGTCCCCATTGAGGTCACGGTAAGTTGGTTTGCAAACTTAAATCCTCCATCTTTGTGTCTCTTTGGAAGAAATACTAAAGAAGTACACGTTTGATATTATATTGGATTGGTAAAGCAGTATAACCAGCTTTTATTTTTTGAAAATAAGCAAGGAACACCTTGCCACTTCCTTTTAATAAAAGAAGCAATGTATACAAGTTTTATGATATTGTTTGTTGTGCTCTTGCTTTTATTAGTGAAAGCAAGCAATCTTTGATTGCTTATCTTAAAAAAAGAAGGATGATACAGGTTCTGATTGGCAACTTGCTAGAGTTCTTTTTATTGTGTAAGTTTGACCCTGTACAAGGTTTATGTAATAAGATCTCTTTTCGTATTGTTTGTTTAGGAATATAGTTTACATGTTGGGGTTTTGCATTCAATTACAACGATCTTCATGAGTTTTTGGTTAGAAGAGTATATTTCAGTTGTTCTTCAGCTTTTACTGGAAATTTGAAGCCTCTTTCATGAAGTGGAGAGGGTTTGAATTTCATGTCTATTGGCGTAAGCTGCACTATTTGTGATTAATTGAGAAAGAAATAGGGGTAGGTGAAGCTTCAGGTTAGGTGAGACTTCACATATGAAACTGAACCCACATGTTAGGTGTATGACAGTCCCTTTCTATTTCTAGTAATTATTTCCGTGGTATACCACTTGTATGCTTTGGAACCATTGTTTATCCATAGGATACGGAAAGAATTTGATGTTCCTTTGGAAATCATTACAACAACAACAACTAAAAGCCTTTAGTCCCAAACAAGTTGGGGTAGGCTAGAGATGAACCCAATTGGAGTAATAAAAACCAACGAAGATAATAATAAGATAACAAATGGTAATATAGTATCAATAGTTGATAACACTAATAATAGCAACAATAGTAAAAACTACACTATAAATCATAAGAGCCTATATCTGTGTCCTACATCTTGAGCCCGAATTAAAAATATTGGAACATAAATCCTATTATGCTATCCTTTTCCGGAACTCTAATTCTTAGGTCATGCTTTCAATACGTGGTCGCTAATTTTCATTCGCTCCTATATTAAGAAGCCAACTCTTTGGATATATTGCTCGTCTTCAATTTTATTTTTTACTGCTACCTCTCATGTCAATCTTGGCTGACCCCTGCCTCTCCACATGTTTTCAACACACCTAGAATTCCACAGTGGTGTCAAACTTGGCCGACTGCGTCAAGCGAAACAAAGCAAAATAATATTGTCCAAATAGACTTTAACGATGTGTTGATTTCTCAAAATATAAAATACTCACTCTTAAACCTGGTCACAGCAGGTCAGCCATAGATATTATAATTTTATTTACTTCTAGGCACTTGCCCTACTGTGATTCTAGAAACATAGTCAAGTTTATTTTGTTTTATCTTTATGATTATTTGGTGAAATAGTTAAAAGTATGTTCATGTAGTCCAAATTTATTACAAAATTATGCCAATCCTAGTGAAAACCTAATATTTTGACTCACCCTGTAGGATTAAAAAAATTCCATAATTTGCCAATTTCAGGTGGGAGAGCTGAAGAAACTTGTGGAAGAAGGGAAAATAAAGTATATAGGGTTATCTGAGGCATCAGCCTCAACAATTCGAAGAGCACATGCAGTGCACCCAATCACTGCTGTTCAGCTTGAGTGGTCCCTGTGGACCAGAGACTGTGAAGAAGATATCATACCTACTTGCAGGTCTTTTCTCGTGCTTTTATTTATTGCCTTATTATCTGGCTTAACAAAAGAAAAATATTTTTAATCTTAGGGTCAATAGCAAAATAATACAGAAGAAATATTGAATGAGACACAATCTTTAGATTGCAAGCTTGATTTTACATTTAATACCTCTTCAGAGAATCTTTTCTTCTTTTATTATTTTTTATTCGTTTAGCATGTTTTATTCATTAGCCTTATTAACTGGCATCTGTTTTATTATAGAGAGCTGGGCATTGGTATAGTTGCTTACAGCCCACTTGGTAGGGGCTTCTTCGGCAGTGGTCCAAAAATGGTTTCTGAACTGACAGACCAAGACTTCCGTAAGGTAAAATTTTAAACAAAGTATTGCTGCATTGTTTTGGAAGTTTTCCTTGTGTACATAAGTAACAAGATGAGGAAAGTAGCATGGTTTTCTTATGTCCTGCTTCTTTTCGTCAAAGAAACAATGGTGGGAGAAAATGATGAATTAAGTATATGACATTCGACTTTTTACATATGTTAGATGACCTATTTAATTTACTCGATGAATTTAAAGAGAGTAATTATAACCTGTTGTGTTTAGGTTTATACACATGATAAGATTTAAAAAAGAAATGTTCATCCTTGGGCCTGTGCCTAATTGCTGACAGCTCAAATTTAAACTTCATGAGATCACGATCTAGTTCAGTTTGAGGGTGCAGGAAGCAAATTGCAACATTCAGTTTTAGATTTGCTAACAAATTTGCAACGTTTAGTCACATATGATTCTTACATGGTTATGTTTCTTATTAAGTCGCATAAGATATCCTTAAGTTACTCTGCTTCGAATGGGGTATGCGTTAGCATATTCCTGGCACTTGATTTGAAGATTGCATTGCATGAGTTCAGCTCTGTTTCAAATGGAGGGGGCAGGGGAATATTCATGATTAAATTCCTTTAACCGTCCTCATATATTTCCTATTTTTCTGTCTGATCTTTTGAATTGCAAAGGGAACTTTTAGAGTCGAGCAAATGGAAAAGGAAAACAATCTTATCTTAGAGAGTATTCATCCTTAGAAGATGGTTACTATGTTGACGTGCCCACTTGTCTGTCATCTTTTCTTTGTAGCCATCACCTTTGACACGTCCATCTGTTTGAACCTTGAAATGGCCTAAATTTTGCAGGCTTTCCCTAGATTCCAACCCGATAATCTCGAGTCAAATGCTCTAATATTTGGCCGTGTCAATGCGATGGCTACAAAGAAAGGATGCACCCCGTCCCAGCTGGCTCTGTCCTGGGTTCACCACCAGGGTGCTGATGTGTGCCCCATACCTGGAACCACTTAGATAGAAAACTTCAACCAGAATATTGGAGCTCTATCTGTGAGACTCTCGCCTAAAGAAATGGCTGAACTCGAGTCTTGTGCTGCCGTTGACTTGGTCAAGGGCGACAGGTCTCCTAGCGTGCTTTGGACCTGGAAGAATTCTGATACCCCTCCTCTGTCCTCTTGGAAAGCCTGAGCCTTGTCTCCTTCATATGTGCAATAATAGTGCGTTGTGTGTTAGTATTTGTGGTTTTGTTGGAATACTTATGGCGGCTTTGTGTATTATATAAACTAATGCTTCTTTGCTGGTCACAAAATTCTCAGATTGGGCCAAGCTAAGAGTTGTAGAATAACTATTATTGCACATATCTAACTATTATAAATGTCTCTTTGCAAATTAAAATTTTCATTGCTCTATTAGTTGTGAATTTATTCCAGGTTCAATGCTGCTAGTCTTCACTTATGCTAATTATTTGGGATATTATATTTTGGGGCAGGGCAACTGATGCCCATTTCCTAAATAACGACAATCTGCTTTCCTAATATGCTGCACTATGAAAAGGAAGTCTACGTAATTTTTATTGTTTCTATCTTACTTGACACATGCATTGACTTTGCAGTTTATGCCTAGATTCCAACCTGAAAACCTAGAGAAGAATGCTGCTGCATTTGAGGGAGTGAATGCACTTGCTGCAAAGAAAGGTTGCACGCCAGCTCAATTGGCACTGGCATGGGTTCATCACCAGGGTCCCGACGTGTGCCCCATACCTGGGACCACCAAAATAGAAAACTTCAACCAGAATATCGGGGCTCTATCTGTGAAACTCTCTCGAGAAGAGATGGCTGGGCTGGAGGCTTGTGCTGGACTGGTGCAGGGTGAGAGATATGCTACCCAGATGAATACATGGAAGGATTCTGAGACCCCTCTGTTGTCTTCATGGAAGGCATAAGTTTGAAACGGATAATATTTATTGGCAAAAACTTGGGTACTCCAAAAGATGAGTACATTGGGTACTTTATCCTATCTGGACCATTCAATTCATCGGAATTAATGAAAAAAGATTCACTTTTAACTTTTGTTGCATTTTTTAAGAAATCACTTTTCATCAATCTCGATGAATTGAAAGACTCATGTAAGCTAGAGTATTCCGTGCACTCATCTTTTGGAGTATCCAAGTTTTTGCCATATTTATTTGATACTGTTATAGTTGTTTGTGTGAATTTTGAATATGTTGCCTTGTGAACCATGTTATGTGAGCTCATGATGCATATGTGGTATGAACTTTTTTTTTTTGTCATTGTTGAATAAGAGGTTGGAATAAGAATGGATGCTGTTGCCTGTAATAATCTATAATATTCTGCTTACTGCAGTAATGGCTGCTGAAGTAGCTTGATTGCAATACGTTATTTACCAGTATATTTACTATTGTTGTTATGTAAGTATGACTGAAATCTGAGGCACCAACGTCGAGGAGAGAGTGAGATGTCCTTGTATTTTTTTAGAGAGAGAGGTCCTTAATTATATGTTTAATTTCCGTGGAGGAGAGAGTGAGCTGTCCTTTGTATTTCTTTGAAAAAGAAAAAAAATGAGTGAGGCCCTTCATTGAATGTTTAGTTTCCATGGACCAATTCTGATTTAGGGAAACAATTCAACTATACTCCACTCTTTCATCAATCCAAATTGCCTTTCAATCAACAAGAATGCAGTCAGCTTCCAATTTTCTATGTTTCTGGGAGTGTAAGGTCGAAGTTTGTCGAAGCATAATATATATTTATATGTATGTTACTCATTACGCAGTAGGCACATACAACTATCCTTTGGTACATTAACTCCTCTTTGAAGATGACCGAAATAGCTTTCTCAACTTGTCACTTATTTTATGAAATTGCTATTTGCCTGAAAATTCTTTGAATTCCTCGTTCCGGCCAACTGTTATGTTAACCAGAAATGATCAGTAGCTCCTGAATTCTTACCGTTGCCCGTATATAGTGTCAGCGTGCAGCATGCTGCCCATTTATCCTGAATCCTCACCGTTGCACGCACCGCACGTAGTATCAGCGTGCTGCCCGTTTGTTGCTTACGGATTCCTTAACAGTCAGAGACCCTTCCCCTTCCCCCTCTCACGTCGACTCTTTCTGTCCCTCTTTCCTTTCCGGTCGTGCCTCCCTTTCCTCCTTAGTCCCCACCAAAAAGGTGAACTTCAAAGAAATGTCGCAATGGCCACCACCACCGCCATCGGTGGCACCAGCGCCGCATCCAGAGGAAGATGACTGGTCCTTTCTCACCGATCAGTTCATCTCCGCCACCTCTCTCTCCCCTTCCCCTCCTCCTTCTATCTCCATCAATCCTTTCCTCGATCCTTCCCTCGGGCCCCACCCTTCAGACTCCCCTTCCTTCTCCACCAACCCTTTCCTCACACCACCTCCACCTGTCAGCGCCATTCCCTCCCTTTCTCTGCCCCAACGCTCAGCTTCCCTCTCCACACCTGATCCGATCCGCACTACTTCTCATCCTGGGCCCCACCGCTCAGCATCTGTTTCTCTTTCTGATCCTCCCTTGACCCGAAGTGCTCCTCCAGCTGCTCCCGATCGATCAGAATCCCCCTCCTCTGATTCTGGCTACTGGACACCACCATCTGAACCGAACCGTTCAGCATCATCTCTTTCTTTCTCTTCTTCTGCCATTCCTGACACTAAATTATGGGCCCCACCACCGGGGCCACAGCATGCTGGATCCTTGCCCGAGTTCTCAGGTCGGGTAACTAAGGACCCAATTTTCCAGCCGGCTATTCGAGCAGCTGTAGACCCGACTCGACCTGTCCCGTTGACCATCCGACCAAGGCCATCTCGAGAATCGCAATGCGGCTATGCTCTCAAGTCCATTGTTTTCTTCCCTCCCTGTTACCTGTGGGCCGGGCATGAGTCTGGTTTACGGGTCTGGAATGTGGATAGACCGTTTGATAAAATGCCGAACAGAAAGATCAGGAGAGGAGATGAAGAGAGTGTGCCCTTTGTTGAGTCAACTAGGATTGCAGCAGTTGTTTCCCTTTTGGTAGATACGGGACGTGGTGTTATCTGGAGTGGGCACATAGATGGGAGAATAATTGCATGGAGTGCAGATGGGCCGCATTTGGTTGATGGGTTTGGGGATTCTGGTGGATGGGATGCCCACCAGCAGGCACCAGTGCTGTCAATGGTTTTGACCCCTTATGGTATTGTAATGTCTGATTTTGTTGGTTTAGGTTTATCTATTTTATTTCTCAGCTTATATGACAAATTTGATGAACTGAACCGTGGTTTTTAATATTGGCCAACTTATGTTATGTCCTCTAGATTGAGAAGTGGTGAAAGGTTAAGCCTATACATTAAATTCACATACCCATCTTAATTTTCTTTTTATCAAATCTCTTCGAGAGGGTGGAAAGAGAGGCATGGAAGGGTAAATTTTTATACCTTTATTAGCAATAATTGAAGTAGTACAAGTGTGCATTGCCGAAATTCTCAAAATTAAAAAAGTCCAATACGATTCTGCGTTCTAGGTGAATTATGGTCTGCATCAGAAGGTGGAGTTATTAAAGTATGGTCTGCTGAGGCCATTAAGGAGTGCCTCTCTCTACGAAAGGAAGACAAACACAAGGCGACTTTCTTGCTAGAGAGAACATGCCTTGACCTGAGAACTCTGGTGTCTGATGGTGGGACCTGCCCGTTACCTGTAGTGGATATCAAGCTCTTATTGTCAGACAATTCTGGATCGAAGGTCTGGTCTGGTGGTTCTCTCTCCTTTGCTCTCTGGTATGACTTTGAGCTTATTATTCTCTTAGTTCCATTTGAGGATATGAACTGTTTTGTCAAGGCTCAACTTGGCTTGCACTCTTACTGGTTCCTGAATGATAAGGTATTTACCTTATTAGTTCTCACATTAGGACATGACCCTTATACAGGATCAAGTCTGGAATGAACTCAATAGAAGACCACTAACAGAATGGTAAAAACACATTGAACCTGGTAGAGTACTTCCTCAATTTTTCTCCTCTCTTTGGATTGATTTTGTATCTTCAGGGTCACTTTTGGTTTTGCTAACTTATAATTTTTTTTTTTTCCATCTATATTTTCCATGAAACTTGCCCGGTGCTAATAGTAGACGGTAGTATCGAATATCATTCAATAATAAATAATACAGAGTGCCACTCATGGCCAGTGCATGAAGATATCTTCCATTATGTGAGCTAGTAGTGACTTATAAGGTGTCATTGGCAGTTGCTCTACTATATACTTAAATGTGCCACATTTTTTACCATCTCTTTTTTTGGGTTAAAAGTTCTTTTTTTGTCGTATAGGGATTGCCGCACGAAAGAGCTCCTAAAAGTTATAAGCAGCATAGATGGTCAGGTGGAGAACCGGTTTGATCTTTCCCCTCAAGATCCATACTCAAAAAAGGAGAAACCACGTGGGCCCGCTAGCTTCTTTCAGCGTTCCCGAAATGCCAT
This sequence comes from Eleocharis quinqueflora, assembly GCA_964058865.1. Lineage (NCBI taxonomy): Eukaryota > Viridiplantae > Streptophyta > Magnoliopsida > Poales > Cyperaceae > Eleocharis > Eleocharis quinqueflora. The sequence continues at coordinate 134,373 of CAXKVX010001493.1, forward strand.
TATGGGTGCAGCAGACACTTTCAAGAGAGTTGCAGTGAAAGCCGCTTTTGGGGATGACATTCGGAGAGTTGAAGCAGTCGCCATGACAGCAATCGGCACAATCTGGGCTGGCAGTGCTAATGGGGCCATTTCTCAGTGGGGTCCGAATGGGCATCGGTTGAATGAATTCCAGCATAACTCCACCTCTGTTTTGTGCATTTGTGCACATGGTACAAGGATCTGGGTTGGGTACAGTGATGGTACAATACAAATTATGGATCTTGATGGTAAGCTCCTCGCTAGTTGGGTTGCACACAAAAGTCCAATTATGAAAATGGCAGTGGGTGGGACCCAGATTTTTACACTGGCACGTCATGGGGGTGTTCGTGGTTGGAGTTTATCATCTCCAGAACCACTTGATGGTATTGTAAGAGCTGAGCTGGCACAAAGAGAAATGAAGTATAAGAAATTAAAGCATATTAAGGTGGTGACTGGCACGTGGAATGTGGGACAGGAAAAGGCATCTAATGATTCTATAAGGGCATGGCTTGGCGTTGCAGTAAAAGAGGAAGTTGAGCTGGTGGTGGTCGGATTGCAGGAAGTGGACATGGGTGCAGGTTTCCTTGCAATGGCTGCAGCTAAAGAAACGGTTGGCAAACTGTCATTTATTTTTTTAGGATTATCTTTTGCATCTCATGGTGTTTTAGTTTTTTTGCTTATGACACTTGTCAAAAAACAGAACAACAATCATTTTGTCACATCAATATGCTTGAGCATCAATCAAGACTCCCTCAATGTTTGTAAATGCAAAAAGGCTTTAGAATTTTATTGAAAAAAAGCATTATGCAGTGTTGCAACAAGTGGTGGTGCTTGACCCAAATAATAAATCGACATGCTGAAATATAAACTTCTTCTTGATTAAACCACCAGTTGAGTTTCCTCCCCCCTCCCATCCTCCCTCCCTCTGTTTCTTCGCCCTGGTTGCCACTTGTATTGGTTGCCTACTTGCCTGTGAATAGACTGGAAATATTTTGGAAAAATTCTGGAAAAAGTCTGCAGGAATCTTAGAAAGGTTTAAGATCTACTTTTGGTGTTCAATTATTGATTTTCCCGATACAATAATTACCTTCCAATTTCTTTTCTTTATAGTGAAAGTCATTTGTTCCACTTACTTTTGCTTTCTGCTGGCCATCATGGCATGCATGCAGGTTGGGTTTGAGGGAAATCCAAGTCCAAATGGGGAGTGGTGGTTGGATGCCATTGAAAGGATGCTAGGTCGGACCCACTTCGAGCGTGTTGGCTGTAGGCAGCTTGCTAGCTTACTTATTGCTGTATGGTAAATATTTTAGTAACACATGGACAAGTTTTACTTATTGCTGTATGGTTTGCCCAAATGTTGCAAAGCTGGATGGGATAACTATAACAACATACCTCCATGTAACAGTACCTGGTAGTACAGTATCAAGATAGCACTTTGAAAGTGATGCAGTGGTGATGTTGAAGCTGTTGCAATATCAAGATGCCACGTTGCAGTGCCTTTGAGTTTATTGAAAGTAAATTTTACTATTAGTTTCTTTTTAATCTTAGAAATTTGCATCATTTTCATCAGGGCCAAGAAAAGCTTTAAACAGTATATTGGTGATGTTGAAAGTGCTGCAGTAGCATGTGGCCTTGGACGTGCCATTGCAAACAAGGTGACATTCTCTACCATTAAGCACCTTTTTATTGTTCTGGACTGCTGGTAATAGCACTCAAAGCAGTGGCTTTTCTAGGAATGGTGAAATGACTATACTTGGACCAGAAAATAATACTGTCTCTTTGTTAAAATATTCTTTTTAATTGTACTCGAGAAGAAATTTTGTAACACAATTAAATAGTATTAATTGCTGCATCATGTAAAATAAAATGACTAAAAAAAATAAAGAAATCCATCAATTATCTTGTTGTTGTATTGGGGAAATTGTCCTGGGTCCGAGCGTTATGGTTTCATCGACTTAAGTAGAATCTGTTAAGGAGAGAATAGAGCTTCTGAACAAAGTTTCTCAACTATTTGTATTTCAGCTGTTAGAAGTTGAATGTATTATCTTTCAGTGGTTCTTTGAGAATGTCCATTCCGTGCTATAAAAATGCAGCACCTGTTGAGTTCCATATTTTGTGATCTTTTTAACACAAAAACTCAGTCACGATTTATGTGTAAAGAATTTATATGATCAATAGGGAGGAGTAGGTTTCAGGATGCGAATATATGGGAGAACCATGAGTTTTGTGAACTGCCACTTGGCTGCCCACTTGGAGGGTGTGATTCGCCGCAATGAGGATTTTGACTATATTTACCGTAGTATGACCTTCAATTCAGCAGGTACACAATACCAATTATTTTCAGTTCTGTTACACTTTTTGTGCATATTGCAAGCTTGTCATCATGAGAGAAGTTACATGTTTTCCTTTTTCTGCAAACAGCTGGTACTTCTTCTGGCCCAATTTTCCGCGGTGTTAATGTACATGCCTTTTCCTCTTATATATTCTTTTAATATAGAATGCAGTTCTACAGGAAATTTATGGGGATTAATTGTTTAATTGCAACCAAACCATTTTGTTTTGCTCATTTCTTCTTGTTTGAAGAAAGGACATTTGTTAAGGCTTTTTACTTGCTCCTAATTAAGTAACACCTGCAATTTTCCAGATTCTAACCAGGTCTGATCACAGCAGGTTAACAAAAAGCCGGAACTATCGGAGACAGATATGGTTGTATTTCTTGGTGATTTCAACTATCGGCTGGATGGTATCACATATGAGGAAGCCATGGCTTTGGTTTACCAAAAGAACTTTGATAGGCTGAGAGAGAGGGACCAGCTCAGAGCGGAGATGCGTGGTGGCAGAGTCTTTCAAGGATTGCGTGAAGGGAACATCAAGTTTCCTGCCACTTACAAATTTGAGAAATATGTATCAGGTCTATCAGGTAATTTATTTTTCTTCTCTCTTGGACTAGCTAGGGCTGATAACTGTAATCTGCTCGATGTTACCCGTCTGCACTCTAGGTCTAGTATGTATGAGCCTGACTTTATAAATTTGGAGGATCAATGACACGAGCAAATTCTGTTTTTAGAGAACTGGCAAACTTTACAGTAAAGAATGTTTTTAAGTTTAATTCTAAAAGGGGTTCAATGTGTGGGTTCTATGAATGGAGTGTCGGTAGTCATTTTCCCTACAGATTTGAGAAAATTTTGTGGTCTGTGAAGTTAACTCCGGCTATGTTGTTTCAATATAGCCGGTCCCAAGCCTGGAAAGAGGAGGGTTGTGATAGGCTTGGCAAGCCGACGTAAAATTCCAGCCATTCCCATGGAAATGAAACCCAATGGATTCCCAACTAGTTTGGGACTAAACGCTTTGTTGTTGTTGTTGTGGTCTGTGAGTTACCTCTTAGTGTTTTCTTGCTGCACGTTGCACCCTGTATTCTACGAAGTTTTCTGGGTTTATGTGCAGATAATGCTCTGCTGTCTTTTTTAGTTTTTTTTTTCCTTTTTTCTGAGCTTGAACTATGTAGTTTACAACATATTTACAAATTTATGTGATGTTATAACAAAAAAACAGTAAAAGGATCCAGTTAAGGGGTTGATAATTGATATGATACTTCAGGGTATGATTCAAGTGAGAAAAAGCGTATTCCTGCATGGTGTGATCGGATTCTATATCGTGACAGTCGTACTACTTCTGGGGACCAGTGTTCCTTGGATTGCCCCATTGTTTCATCTATTTCTCTGTAAGTAGTTTTTCGTTCTCAACAAATGACCGCATTGTTGTTTGTTATTAGTATTAATATTATACATTTGTTTATCTTTTAATTGGGTGTGGAATTAAATTCTATCCATAAGTAAACCAGGAGAGGTAGTCCTTTTTTCTGGTACAAACTAGTAGTACGAAGACCCTATAAAACTGGAACTAGTTTGTTCTCGTTTGATCTTGCATTGAATTGAGGATAATTTCAGTTTACTAAAAATGATTTAGCTGATTTTTAATTCGTTTTTATGTTCTCAAACCAACTTTCAGGTACAATGCTTGCATGGAGGCCACATACAGTGATCACAAGCCAGTAAAATGCATGTTAAATGTTGATATTGCCCATGTAGACGAGCGGGTGAGGAGGCAAGAGTTTGGGGATATCATTTCAACAAACACTCAAGTACAGAGCTTAATAGAAAAACTAAAAATTGTGCCAGAATTTTCTGTCAGTACAAACAGTATAAACTTGCAAAATGGAGATACCTCTATTGTTAGAGTAGTTAATAAAAACAGAAGGGAAAAGGCTATTTTTGATATATTTTCTAGTGATACGTTGCCTCCATCAAGTGAGCATCGACATAGGAGAGGCTTCTTTCCAAAGTGGTTAAAGGTAAGTTCTTTGTCTATCTCGTGCTGTCTAACGGAAAGAGAAAGGTTCAATAATCAGAATATCAAAACATGCCAGATCTACACATTGACATTGTTATTAGCCTGCCATGTTACAGTTTTTTTCAAGGGTTCACATGCGTCTACTTTTGAAACAGGGAAACTTGCATTTTGTATGTGAAAAGTAACCAGAAAGTGTTTCCTCAAGAGAGAAATACTTCACTGCAAATAGTAATTTTCTGAAGCAAGATGTACTGAATATCAATCTTCTTGTATATATACATAGGTCAATCCCACATCTGGCATTATCAATCCTGAACAAACTGTAGAACTTCATATCCAATATGCTGGTTTCTCCAATCAAGATTTCTATGATGGCTTCTCGGGGAATCATCCGAAAGAAGAAAATAGAGAAAAGACAGCAGTTTTAGTTGTAAAGATCGTCAGTGAGTACTCGACTGAGGCAAAGACTTGTTTGGTAAATGTGCGTCACACATGTTCAAATGGAGTATTTTCTTCCCGAAATGCAGAATATAATAGCAGCAGCTATAGAGGTGGATTTGGTTTGTAGAGACTTTTTTTCTTTTTCAACACAAATGTATATTTGGTTTCAGAGCATTCGTTTGTGGAGTATATAGTGATTAGATTGGCGAAGTGGTCATCATTCTAGTTAATTTCTAAATCAAATATTAATCATTGTACTTGATGGGTTTAAAATTCACTGCTTTGTTCTATATTTTCTGTTTTATTTTTTGGAGTTCCCTTATAGATTGAGAGAGATACTGTATGTATATCCTATTTAAAGAGTGCTACTAACTATTCAAATGCCTTTAATTTCGCTCCATTTTTTATGTTTCCTGTCAAATATTGCCCTGATAGATACCTTTTGGAGTAGGTTATGGTTTTCTTTTACATAAAGCACGTATTTGTGCATTGACGAACCAGTTTCTACCAACTGGCCATAATCAGAAATAAACATTGGCTGGAGTGTATATTTGCCAAGTTCACGAACCAGCTCTTTTTCGTGCGCACAAACAAAAGTGTTTTTTTGCACTTATCAGTTGAATATGTTTATGAAATCCCGAAGTTAAAGTACAAAATTACAACCATACAGATCATCACGACAATAAAACAGAGCCAAATAAATACCCTCGTTCTAAAGGCTAATAAACCAACCATTTCTCCACCACTACAGCTAATTGTTACTGAGATGTCTAGGTCCCCTGAAATTCACAAGAGCAGAACAAACCTCATACAACAAATCTGTAAGTAACATAACGGCCAGCAGTTTCACTCGGCCTGATGATCTTCACAACCTGACCCCGCTTCAGCCCATAGTATCTCGCTATTGGATCTGTAACTTGAATTCGGGGCAACTGGAAAATAGATCATTCCAAATAGACATCAGATGAAATTCTACAGGTGTGGAATCAACAAGTGATGCACATACTGGGTTTAAGTGATTTCTACAGGTGTGGCATCAACAAGTGCCTGTATAAATAATGTACAGTTTGATGCATCCCTTTCTGAACTGGTAAATTAGCATGCTACCCAGTATTCATAGTAGCAGGTTAGGAACATACAATGAAATGAGAAAATATGTTATCTGTATGACTGTACCTGTGTTTCTTTTAGAGTGTACCGCTCAAGTAAGGTCTTCTTCTCTTCATTGTCCAACAGCTGGTGCTCTGGAATAAGCACATGGTCCTTTATGTTAATTAAAAGCTCCCCCTCCTAAAAATAAAGTTGAAATGTTTAACACCAAGCAAACTACGACACAAATCATCCATCGGTATAATAAAGCAAGAATTTCTAAATATGAAGGCGAGGACTGCACATAACCTTTTTTTCATTGCCCCATAAGGGTGTTATTACTTATTAGAGAAGGTTGATCTCTCGGTTAGCTCAAAAAATTTCAAGACATTCCTTTCTTTTAATAAAAAAAACAACACAACCAAATTTGATAATTCAGTAAAATCAACCACATTAGTTGAATTGCCAACCGGAACCAATAGGTAACTTAGCCAGATCATATTCAATATTCCTTGATGGTTGGTACACTTGGTTGAACCCAAAACATATTGTATCGTTAGATCCAATACTGCCAATTAATCAATCAAGCCTGTCAAATTGCGACAGGCAGTTCTTTTTTATTATGAATTCATTATTTAATTGATTTATCAAACAATTTGAGAGTTCCGGGAGAATAAAATGGAAGTGGAGTACATAGAGGGTGAAATCAAAGTCAAAGTTCATGACTGAAATAGAAAAACAGTGATATAAACCATAAGTAATCAGAAGGAACAAATTAATTCAAAAGGTAAGTACCTGAAAGACTTCAAGGAGGAACTTCTGGGCAACCTCCTGCAAAGACGACTTGGCAAAAGGTGTCAGATTAGTCTTCACAACTAAAATTCCTCTGCTGACATCTTCCGTTTTCATTTTCTCCACATATTGCTTAATTTGCTTGACACCGACTTTCGGCTCATCAGGGAAGAACACATATATCTGTTGAAATTCAGAAAATATTGAAATCATCACAGCGGAATTAAAATCAAACCAAGTAGCTACTCTCTTTTTGTTTCCAGTTGGGGGCACACAGGGAGGGGGTAAAACTGTTAGGATAAACCCTAGGTTTCACAGATACCATTGCCAGGTGTTACTGATTTGGACTACTCAAATTGTGAATTAATACCAACAAGAGCAAAGAATAATAAATAAATATAAAGAAAAAACCGACCTGTTCTCCTTTATCTGTAGCCTTATTAATCATGAGATCTTCGCGTCGTATATTATCTCCGTATTTGTTGATGAACTGGCTCTTGCTCATAGAAATCTCTTCTTCGTGAACAAGGTATTTTCTGTCGTGAAGCATCTGCATCACCGTCCTTCGGATCCTGTATAGACGGCCTACCTCCTCATCTGAAGACATCTCTCTGTTTGTCTCTGTCTCTCTCTCTCTCGCGATGTGTCCAGAAAGGTCACTAAAAAGAGCGGGGAATGTAAAGGTATGGATTTCTGGGTTGGAAAAGAAGGGGACTGATTTTTACCGTTTTAGGGTTTTTTCCAGAGTTGACCGAATGCAATATGAGAAATCCGCCCAATCCGGTCCAACCCGATCCGACCTGAATCCGACCTGACGCGATTTAAATTCGACTCGATCCGATATTTTGATAAAGTCAAACTATCCGAATCCAACCCGACTCAACCTGAGATGATCTGTAACCTGAGACGAAGCAGCACATAAGTGACCTAAGTCCGATCCGACCCAAGACGACCCGTAATCCGAGATGAAGCGACACATGAGGACTCGAACCCGACCCGACCCGAGACGACCCGTAACCCGAGATGGAGCGACACATGAGGACCCGAACCCGACCCGACCTGACCCGACTTGACATGATAAAACTTGTAAATTGATCTAATTATATTTTGCCCACATCATAATCTAATTTTACTAACAAATTAACATCAAAGAAAGTCAAGATTTTACTAACACAATTCAATAACGTGACCCGATCTTGTCCGATTGAACTTAAAACTCAAAATAATACTTAAAATTTGTCGGTGCAACCCGACCCGAACCCGACCCTATCTCGCCCAACCCGACTCAAGACCCGAAAGTTGTCGATGCAACCCGACTTGAAACCCGACTCGGTCTCGCCCGACTCGACCCGTCACCCGAAAAGACCGACACGACCCGACCTGACCTCGCCTGAATTGACCCATGACCCGAAAGTTGTCGACACATGACGATCCGGAACCCGACTATTGTAGTCAGTCAAACTAATCCGACCCGACTCGAACCCGCCCGCCCGACCCGACTTGCCACCTCTAGTTTTTTCAGTTATATATGGATTGGTCCGACGGTGCACGCAGAATTTCATATATTTCCTCAAAAATTGTGCAATTACGTACTTCTTTCTTCAAAATTAATAACTACATATTTATTTTTCTGAAATCTGTAATCTGCGAATTTACATATTTTTTTCTTCTATAACTCATAATAACATATTTACCTTCTTAAATCATAATAACATACATATATATATCCAATATAATTTTAATCTATATCAAATATGTCAAAAGTTCAAATTAATCATGTTTCAATTCATCCTTCTAAAATATAAATATTTACATATTTATCTAATTCTAATTAATCATTAAGATTCTCTAATTAGCTCCTATGCGGTGTGACCCAACATGATATGTGTTATGTTGGTAAATAGAATTAAAATCAATTTAACTTTTATAATCATAGGAGCATCTGACATCTACACTATGTCCATCTAATTACACAGATGATGTTGTGCTGTACAATACCACGATCCACTATATTATTTTAGTCGTGTTAATTCTTTTGTCTCACAGTGTCATATTAGTTTCAAGGTAGGTGTGTGTCATCCTTGCAAACTTAATATTTTCTCGATCTTGATGATAAGTCCAAATTATATATGCCAATCACTAGATTTTTGATGCAATTGATCAAGTCTCATATCGTTGTAGGTTTCATTTAGGATTAAAATTTGCAATTTTCATTTGTTTTTACTTTGGTTCTTGCAATTCATGTCAAGAGTCGGTTACTACGCAAATTGCTAATTTAATGCAGAATTTGGAGCAACTTCGAAACATTCAACGGCTGACCCGTCTGATCCGCATCAGATCTCTTCCTTGGCGGCTTGGGTTACTGGGTTTCACCTCTCTTATGATGGCGCAAGAGAATCAAAATTCAAAAGATAGGAATTAATGCAAAAGCCCATGAGCTCTCTTTGGGCTACGCATGAAGACAAATTAGATGTAGAGGTGCAAGCTGTCTGCTACATCCAATTAAAGCAAGCTTTTCATTAATTGGTGGATTGTTTGGGATTAAGCAAGTATTGGCGCATATCTCCTGTGATTGTGCATGATCAAATTTTAGATGGCAATCATGCTTATTAATTAGTCATGATCATTGCTAGCTGGTGGCTCTCTTGCTTGGCGCACACACACAGAGTACGAAACCCAATTGAAGCAGCTGGATGGCGCATGAGAAGGAAATAAAATCATTTGCTTTAAATCTTATGGTGCACCGAGCATTGATTTCAATTAGAGCAGGTTTCCATATTAGGCGCAAATAAATCCCACTACACCAGCTCATGCTCATATCCGGTCTCCAAACTATTATTCCCACAATTAAAGTTGTTGCTCCTCATGCTCCTTGCTCTCCTATAAATACATTGTCAATCCACACTTCACATCCCATTCCATCTCACTCTCTCTTCTTCTTCCTTGGCCGAGGCATTTGCTTTTGGCCGAGAAAATCATTTTTCTTCCTCCATTGGCAAGGTCTTCATAGGAGCAAGCGGGCTTGACGGTGCAAGACGGCGTCTCTTCTTGAGTTGCAAGAAACGGGTTTTATTTTCTCTTTTCTTTTAATTTTATTAGAGATGTTTGTTTTAGCTTTCTTAGTTATTCTTGCATTTGTTGTAGCCATGAGAGGTTAATCACCTCTCTAGGACCTTAGGTGTAGCTATGAAACATGTTATTTAGTATTTGAATTGTTGTAAACGATTTGCTATTGGATATTGCTTCTTTGATTTAATTTGTTCATCTTAGGATTTGATAGATTGAATTGAGAAATCGTTTGTCGAATCCCGACTAAGAAGAAGCACTTAATCACTATCGTACCCGAGATGGACCTTAGTTGATTGAGAGGCGAGTTAATTATATTTGAATTGCGGTACCATAGCGTAATTGCACGATACCGAGGTTTATGAATAATTAACCATGGTGCGTACGTCAATTCTAGCGTAATTCGGAGTTTGATTAACCCTCGACTTCAGTTTACGTTAGAGTAGGTATTAGCTCGGGAGACCAACCGCTAATACCTACCATTGTTCACCTTGACCTATTCCATAGCAGTTGTCACATTAATTGAATTGCCAAAGAGAAGTTGAATAGTGAACCTAAGGGCCTAGACCTCCAACCTTGACCACACAAAACTCTTAATTGCTTTTCTTATTTTAATTTCAATTGGTTACGAAACAAACTTTCAACCTCCAACTTTACTTGCTTAGGAAGTTTAATCGTTCGGTTATATTTAGAAATCAACTTGTCCTTGTGTTCGACACCCAATTCGTACCAACGACATCGTACACTTGTGATTAAATACGGTATTTGGGTAATTAAAACTTGAGAAATAATAGTATAAAAGTATCGCATCACTTGAGCAGACGTATCAAATATAATTACTTTTGTAATTATACTACATGCAGATAATCCTACTCTATCAAGGGACCCAGTGATACTATAACTCGTATATAGATACGAGGGACAATAATACTTTCGGTAAATCATTACTACCTCAACTAAGCTATGTATACCGAAAAGCTATCGTTTTGACTGCGTTTTACCGACAGCGTTAGATAACAATCACACATACACATCTCTTAATAGGAAAGATGAATACCTCATACTTTAGAACTTAACACTGAATGAAAACATTAATGACACGTACACAATTTCATTTAATGTTTCATTCGAGGTCTGTCAAATACCATGTTCCTGTAACATGTATTCATGTGATTAAAACGACATCTCATGTCTATGGTCTATAAAACATAACCATCTTTTAATCAACATTCTAACTTTGTAACGGTAAGTTAGTGTTCATACTAATTACCTTGCTTAGAGACTTTTAAGAGATATCATATGTATTATGAAGTTTCACAACTTCAGTTATTAACTCTAGTCAGATAAAGTAATGATCCATAAATTCAATAATACTCAATGCAACAAAATGACAATTTATTAATCACTCAATTCATGAACAAAGCTTTATTGATAATTTATCGTATAATTGACTTCTAGATTATTACAAACTAACAATCTCTCACTTAAGCTAAAAGCAAATCATCGTAGGCTCTAGTTACACGAATATCAATTTTCAAAAATCTCATAGATCTAAAGAAAATCTCACAACCAATCTCCTATGTGTCTCAGACCCATAGAAGTTGTATGCAACTGGTGCTTGGCTTAAGTAAGAGATTTCGTGAGTGGATCAACTGTGTTGCTGACTGTGTCAACTCTACATATCTTTACATTACCTTTATTTACGATTTCTCATATCAAGTGATAACGTCGTAGAACATGCTTGGATCTCGAGTGCGATCTCGGTTCCTTGGCCTGAGCTATAGCTCCATTGTTGTCACAATAGAGGTCCACAAGTTCTTAAGTACTTAAGGATATTCTTTGCAGCATTCCAATGCTTCATGTCTGGATTAGCCTGATATCTACTCGTCACACTTAAAGCGTACGAGACATCAAGGCGAGTGCACAATATGGCGTACATGATAGAGCCTATAGCCGAAGCGTATGGCACTCTACTCATTATGCTTCGCTCATCAGTTGTCGAAGGACACCGAGTCTTGCTAAGCTGCACACCATGATTCATTGGCAGGAATCCTTTCTTAGAATCATGCATGCTAAACCTATTTAGCACTTTGTCAATGTATGTGCCTTGACTTAAACCTATTTATCCTTCATTTTATGCCTAGTATACAAATAGTATCGCCTAAGTCCTTCATCGAAAAAACTTTCTTTAATGAAGACTTAGCTTGTTGCAACATAGGAATATCATTTTCCATTAAGAGTATGTCATCTACATATAAGATTAAAAAAGCGATGGCACTCCCACTAGTCTTCCTGTACACACATGGTTCTTCTTCGCATCTGACGAAGTCAAATGATTCTTGTTTCAATCCATAAATAGATTTAAGAAGCTTGCGTACCTTTCCAGCATTCTTTGGATCCTCAAAACCCTCAGGCTGTGTCATTTACACATCTTCTTCTAAATTTCTATTTAAGAAGGCGATTTGACATCCATTTGCCATATTCATAATCATGAAATGCGGCAATTGCTAGGAGTATCCGAATTGACTTAAACATAGCTACAGGCGAAAAAGTTTCATCATAATCAACTCCTTGAATTTGTTTGAAACCTTTCGCTACCAGCGTGCTTTGTATACAGTCAACTTACCATTCATTTCTATTTTTCTTTTAAAAATCCATTTGTTAGCTATGAGTTTCACCCCATCAAATGGTACAACTAGGTTCCACACCGTGTTGTCATACATGGACTGTATTTCGGATCTCATGGTTTCTAGCCATTTATCAGAGTCAGGCCTATCCATTGCTTCCGCATAGGTCATAGGATCCTCAGTATCAAATACCGAGATCTCGTGCAGTCCCAAGTACCTCTCGGTGCTTGGACTATCCTTGTAGACCTACGTAGTACTTGACCTTCGGGTTGTTGAACTTGATCTACAACTATTTGCGGATCTAGTTCTACTTCAACTTGCTTCGAAGTATTTGAGCTCAGGACTAGAACCTCCTCCACAACTGCTTGTAGATTTGATTCTTCTAGATGCTCTTCAACCGAAGTATCAAATGGTGGGTTAATATGATCTGGTTCAGATATTGTATTGTGTGATGCATCTCAAATTTCTTCAAGTATTACATTACTCCCACTACTTCCTTTTACGAGAAACTATTTCTCCAAAAATACACCAACACGAGCAACAACTATTTTATTCTCGGTCTGGTGATAGAAGTAATATTCTTTGGTTTCCTTAGGATACCCTACGAAAACACATTTGTTAAACTTGGGATCAAGTTTGCCAGACGTCGAACGTTTGACAAATACTTCGCAACCCCATATTATAAGATAAGACATATCTGGGGGTTTTCCAAACCATAACTAGTACGGAGTCTTTTCAACTGACTTAGACGGAACCATATTTATTGTTCGTGCGACAGTTTCAAGTGCGTGCCCCCAAAATGATTTCGGAAGAGTGACATTTCTCATCATGGATCGAACCATGTCTAGCAGAGTTCGATTTCTTCTCTCAAAAACACCATTCCATTGTGGTGTCCCCGGAGGCGTGAGTTGTGAAACTATTTCACATTCTTTTAAGTACGTAATAAACTCAAAACTCAAGTACTCGCCTCCACGATCAGATCGTAAGGCCTTAATACTCTTGTTTAATTGATTTTCTACTTTAGCCTTAAATTCCTTGAACTTTTCAAAGGATTCAGACTTATGTCTCATCAAGTAGACATAACCGTATCTACTGTAATCATCAGTAAACGTGATAAAGTAAGAATAATCATTTTTTGTACAAGTACTCATAGGTCCACATACATCAGTATGTACAAGTCCTAGTAAGTCACTTGCCTTTTCGCCCCTTTTGGAGAAAGGCGCTTTGGTCATTTTTCCACATAAGCAAGATTCGCATGTGTTAACTGATTCAAGATCAAAATTTTCAAGAAGTCCATCTTTATGCAACTTCTTGATGCGTTTCTCGTTTATATGACCAAGGCGACAATGCCACATGTAAGTCGTGCTTTCATGAGACGCTTTGAGTCGTTTGTTAGTTATGTTGAACACGGGTTTTTTCCATTTGATATATATACAGACCATTCATCATACAAGAGGATCCATAATATAATTCACCTTTATATATTGAGCAACTATTGTTCTTTATTAAAAAAAAACTCATTCGTCTCTAAACATGAGACCGAAATAATGTTTTTGGAAATGCTAGGAACAAAATAAACATTTTCTAATTCCAATACAAACCCGCTAGGCAAATACAACTCTATATTTCCAACTGTTACGGCTGCAACCTTTGCTCCGTTTTCAACTTGGAGGTGTACTTCCTTGTTATGTAACTTCCTCTTATTCTTTAGTGCTTGCACATTCGAACAAATATGAGCACATGATCCAGTATCTAATACCCCATCACTAATAGAGGTAGTAACGTTAATTTCAACAACAAACATACCTGAGGATGAAAGTTTGGAAACATTTACAGACTTCATGTCTGCCAGATACTTTGGGCAGTTTCTTTTCTAATGACCCTTTACTTTACAGTAAAAGCAGTCAGAGGCATCAGATACCTTTATCTTGGGAGGATTGAGTTTAGCAATCTTTTTCCCTTTGCCCTTGTACTTTGAAGCCACTTTGTTTGGAGCCTTCTTTACCTTCCTCTCACCAGTTAGGATCATGAGGACAGAATAATTCTTCTTCATGTCATCATCTGCAATCCTGAGCATCCCCTGCAGCTCTTGCAGACTCTTCTCCATCCCTAGCATGTGGTAGTTCATGATGAACCCCGAAAAGCTAGGATGAAGCGAGTGCAGGATAACGTCCATAGCAAACTCTTTGCGCAACAGGGCGTTAAGCTTCTCCAGCTGCTCAACATCGCTCGTCATACGGAGCATGTGACTGCTGACAGAGCCGCCTTCAGCCAACTTGTGACTTAATAGGGATGTGGTCACTTTATATTTCTCAGCACGTGCTTGCTCTTGAAACATGTTCTTGAGTTGCTCATACATCTCATAGGTCTTGGTGTTCATGAATCGGCACTGCAATTCAAGACCCATAATACCTACAAGGAGACTTTGTACATCAAGCTCATCATCCTTGTGCTTGGTGTACAGAGAGACCTCTTGTGCTTTGCCCTCCTTAGGCTCAGCAGGGATTGGTGAGTTTAGAACATATTCTTTCTTCTCCCGTCTTAATACAATAGTGATGGCACGAAATCAATCAGTGAAATTGGATCCGTCCACTTTCAGTGTTTGTTTTTTAGCCATTTTTCTACAACGTTAAAAGTAAAGATTTTAGCTTTGTTCATGTTATGTTCTATTCAAATAATAAAACTCCCACTGCAAACTTGTTATATTCCCTTTTGCAGTAGGACCAAGATCCCTATTTTCACTAATATATAAGTTAGATGTTACACATAACTCGGCTATTAGTTATTTTAGGTAAGCCATCTTGCTAATCACACCTTGCTTTGTGATTCTCGGTTTCGTTAAAAATCACATGTTTTTAATGAAGACTTTGCCGCAAACCCAAAACCCTTTTGGAAATCATTGGTAAGTAACCTCACTCTATTTGGTTTGTTATGTCTTACATAACCTTGACCATCAAAGGTAAAAGGCGACGCCTACTGAGTAGAGAACCGTCAACCAATGAACAATAGTGTGAGAAGGATAAAGTAGGAAGGACATACTACTCAATTCGTGTGGGTTTGTTTTTATTAAACATTGCAAGCATTCTAAAAAGGCATGTCAAATAAACGAGTGAGGGTATCCACCTCCAGTTTATCTTTGGCATCAGAACCTATTTCACAAGCTTACGTTTGTTTTTATGATTAATGATGCAAGCATTCATTAAAAAAGGTATGTCAGATAAACGACCGAGGGTATCCACCCGTTTATCTTTGGCATCAAAACCTCTTTCACAAGCTTACGTTTGTTAAGCAGTCAGTTCTTTAAACTAACTGTAAGACACTCTTACGGATACGTGAAAGTCGTCTGCCAGAAAAATTGACGTGATTTCCTTCACAAATCTATCTTTGACATCACGTTCTTTCACGTTTCCTTGAAAGTGATAAATCTTATTTATACAGTTCACATCAATTCAGTAAATCTCAATTTACATATATACTGGATCTTGATCCGGTATATAATTTATCAGTTTCTAATTCTTTATTTCGCAGCGATGCTTAGTTCTCATTTATACTGTTAAAAGCACATAAAAACAATTTATATGGTTTTGCAAACAGGTATTCTTTCTGGTCCATAAGCAATTAGTAATGTGACAAAGTTCCCATTTGGGCCTGATGTCGTATTATGGAAAGGGGATCCCAGGAAAGATCAGGGTCACCGGGGACCACTTTAAATCTAATATTTCCTAGACAGAACCTTATTTTCTCTTCGTACGCGTAACAACTCTTACTTTAGGCACTTCATTGCTTCATCACACTCCTCAATTAACTTTACTTATCCAAATGTTTTCGAAATGCGAAAGAGTTACATTTTTCCCAAAAACATCTGAGTAATTTTGTAACGTGACAAAGTCCTCGTTTGGACTTGCTGATCAGGACACGTAAAAGAGGTAAGTCGAAAGAGTCCTAAGACACCTCTCATGACATAACATTTATCTCTTACGGATGAAGATTACCAGCTCTTACTTTAGGTACTCTAGTGCTTCATCACATTCTTAGATATAATCAAATGCGGTTGAAAGTGTTTTAAAACGAAAACTTAAAGAAACTATAAAAAAGCTTAAATCTTTTTTAACTTTCTCAGTCGGTAAAACCGAACCAAGGAAATCTCATTTCTAATCGGTTTTGGACTTTAAGCTGCAAATCTAAGAATTAAATCGATATGCGGTGCATGCACCTTATTTACATAAGTTATAACTTTTAGAAAATCAATTAGCGGGAGAACCTGGTGCTCTGATACCACTGTTGGGTTACGAACGGTTCAAACTCGTCAATTAGCTTAAGCTGCAGTAAGACCATAAAACAAAAATTTTACTTCTAACTTAAGTCAAGGATTAAACGAGGTATGTCAAATAAACTACCGAGGATGTCCACCTTTCGTTTATCTTTGGCATCAAAACCCGATTTAACCCTTATACAGACCTACTCCATAATTGATTTCTAAAACTTTAATCTACTTACAAATTAAATAGATTAATCTAACATTTATACCTTGATCCAAATTCAAATTGGATTGCAGCAGATTCGAAAGATCGAATCTGAGAAGCTCCTCTCTTCGAAGTATCAGACGTCTGATACCTCTATCGTGATCCACCAAGACGACTAGAGAGCGGTTTATTTCTTCTGCCAGAAATACTGTAAACCGCGATATTCCGCAAAAATACTATTCACCGAGATAAGGACTAAATAAATATCTTTACGACTCGCAGTTATTCAAATATGAAATACAGTTCCTTCGCAAAAATACTATTTTCAGAATCCCGTAAATAACTGTAACCGAGATAGAGAGAAAATATATTTATCGATTCAATCCTGAGTTAACAGATATATACGATTTTTTATGTAATTTTCTCTTTCCATGCCCCTCTATTTATAGGAAAATGAGGAAGTTGGCCGATTACCAAAATACCCCTAAAAAGGTGAAATGACCAAAATGCCCATGGCAAGCACATCCAAAAAAATATCTTTGCCACCTCATGTGCTTGTCGACCTCCCTTTTTAATTTTTTAAATATTTATTTTTAATTAAGATTATAATTAATTTTTAATTAAGGTTTTAATTTGATAATGATTTTCATCCCAAATTCAAAACCATAATTAATATTTAAAATATAAATTAAATATATATAAATATATAAATATAATTGTTCTCAACAATTATATTTCTTAGGGTTCGGTATCGGTTTGGTTTCAATATGATTTTATATAACGTATCGAATACGTTTATAAATTCAACCGTTGTTTTTGCTTGTCATCTTATATGACATATATAATTTAATTATATCATATATAATTAATTATAACCATCTTAATATTAATTATAACAAATTTATAATTAATCATTAAGATTCTCTGATTAGCTCCTATGCGGTGTGACCCAATAGGATCTGTGTTTTGTTGGTAAAGAATTAAAACCATTTTAACTTCTATAATTATATGAGGCATCTGACATCTGCACTATGACCATCCAATTACACAGATGATGTTGTGCTGTACAATACCACGATCCACTATACTATTTAGTCGTGTTAATTCTTTTGTCTCACAGTGTCATATTAGTTTCAAGGTAGGTGTGTGTCATCCTTGCAAACTTAATCTTTTCTCGATCTTGAGCAGACATCAAATATAATTACTCTTGTAATTATACTGCATGTAGATAATCCTACTCTATCAAGGGGTCCAGTGATACTGTAACTCGTATATCGATACGAGGGACAATAGTACTTTCGATAAACCATCACTACCAGCTAAGCTATGTATACCGAAAAGCTACCGTTATGACTGCATTTTTCCGACAACGTTAGATAACAATCACACATACATATCTCTTAGTAGAAAAGATGAATACCTCATACTTTAGAACTTAACACTGAATGAAAACATTAATGACACGTACACAATTTCATTTACTGTTTAATTCGAGGTCTGTCAAATACCATGTTCCTGTAACATGTATTCATGTGATTAAAACGACATCTCATGTCTATGGTCTGTAAAACTTAACCATCTTTTAATCCACATTCTAACCTTGTAACAGTAAGTTAGTGTTCCTGCTAATTAACTTGGTTGGAGACTTTTTAGAGTATATATCATATGTATTATGAAGTTTCACAAATCCAGTTATTGACTCTAGTCAGATAAACGAATGATCCATAAATTCAATAATACTCAAGGCAACAAAATGACAATTTATTAATCACTCAATTCATGAACAAAGCTTTATTAATGATTTATCGTTTTATTGACTTCTATATTATTAGAAACTAACAATTAATATTGTATGTTAGTATTATAATTATGACTATTTCTTTACTTTAAGTACTAATACATAATATTAGTTACGTGCTAAATAATTCTATAATTAACAACATCCTATGTCAATTACTAACTACGTCGTCGTACCTAATTAACTATCCTAATTATATAACTACGTCGTATATTATACGCTTTAGTTTTTGTGCTACATATAGTATAGAAAAGATATAGAAAATGTATAAAAACACAAATAAACACAAAGTGAGTCCCATTTTAATTTAGGTTTTGTTTTTGGTGTTAATCATGTGGGATCGGAAGTGCGTCATAGCCGTAGCTCATGCTGCACGGACTATAAATCATCATTTCCCAATTAATATCTTTCTCGGTCCTTTTTATTGTTTCGGGTCTAGTTACTAAGTATTATGAGCTAGATCACTAATTGTGTAATATTTTTTATAATACCCAACTCGGTCCAATTAGGGCCCAGACCCAAAAATACCTAGAAAACTATTTTTATTTATTTATACTTTATCCAATAAAAAGGCCGTGTAGTATCTGTTTGGGTCCAGTGGGCCCAAAGGCCCATTTTTATTTATGTATTAAGGGTCCAATGGTCTTAAAGTCCAAATGCTCATTTATTTACTTCTAAGGGTCCATTTAAGGCCCAATTGAATTAATATAGCGTAATGACATTTACTGGGTCAGTCATCACCTCTGGCCCAATTTTCCTCTCTCGTCAGCCAAATCAGAACAACCTAGGACAACACAGCAAGGTGCTGTACTGGTGCTGGCACGCCAGTACATCACCCACAGTCATCAACTGGTACAATTACCAATAAATCAGAAAGAACCAGAAGGCAACACTAGTACCAAATCTGGTACTGGCAATTACCAGGTAAGGTATTACAAGCCAGAAACCCAGACAACAAATCACAGAGCAGATCAGTAACAGAAGCAAGAGCCAGAAACTCCACAGACCAGAACCCAGTTTATTGTGCACATATCAAGATATCAAGTTAACAAATTCCCTGGTTTACTCCGCAGTTCAAAGGCACCATAACACAACAACAGCCAGTCAAGAGCCCCAAAAGATCACAGCACAAGGCACCAATTGAGCACCACAATAATCAAACATAATGCAACTAGCTATATCATGAAATCAAAACCACAAAGCACAGTGCCCAGAAAATTTTCTCAACATAGTTAAATATGACACATAGTACAACATAACAGAAACCACACACGCAACTAGTCATCAGCATAAAGAAACAAGGCACAAGAAAGACACAATAAGCAAGCTAAGCGTTTATTAGGGTTCTAGTTATTTACCAGTAAAGCCAAACCCTATGGGCTGAGTAGGTCGGGATTGAGGGTGGCTCCTCTCCTTCCCTTCCTTAGAGATCCTGCATTTCGTCCTTCCCTCTTTCCTTTTCTCGAGTTTGTAATAACTTTAGTTAATTTGTCTTTGTCTAGATCTCAACACATGAGTTCGTAATGAAAAAAGGGAAAAGTCAGGGCTCCGAGGGGTATTTATAGAGAGGAAGGCAGGACAGAGGAATGATGGCCTCTGTCAGGGAGATCGAGGAGGAGAAGCCAACGATGGGCAAAACGACGAGTTCAATGGTCGTTACTGGTAGGTACTCGAGTAGGTCTCGAGGTGACAAGAGGAATAACGTCAGAGGGTTCGAGTACTCAACAAGCAAAGAGTGGGTTTGGGTGCAATAGAGGGAGAAGGAGAGTAAGCTAAGTGGTGACGAGACATAGCTTGAACCCAGGTGGGTGCAACTAAACCTTTTTGGAATTTTTTTTCAAAAATGATCATATATATTATTATTTTTCAAAAATGACAATGTATTTGAAATTTTTTTGTACAAATGACCATATAAAATATTTTTTTTTTAAGAATAACCATCATTTCAAACTCTCTGAAAAAATCGTAAATCTTGAACTCCTTTGCGAGAATTCTAGATCTGCTCCTGAGTATGTGTAACTAAAATTTTGCTTTTTCTTAATTTTTGTTGGATTGCATATCCTTTCACATCGGTCTCTCAAAGCGAACAAAGGAAACAATGCATTGCTGTTTTGGTGAAACATCAGTACAGATTAAATTGCTGTAGGGACGTGCTGGGGACGAGCCAGTGAATGAGAATTCAGAGAGAGATTTAACCGTGTTGTTTGCTGCGTTTCGAACTCATTAAAGAAAGAACAGGCATTGAACAAGTAAAATGGCAAAACTTGTCGGATTATGTGAGTTAAACCTACACCTCTAGTTCAAAACTTCAACGCTGTGGTTCTTATCCTGTTGGTCTGATATAAAATGAATGATCAGATCGATCAAAAGACAATAATATAGGCAGAATTTCATATACAACCCTCTGTACCCAAATGTTAATGAGATTAGATCCGTCGATTCTTAGATCAAACAAACAGTAACAACAGATATGGACCAGGACACGACCAGTTCACGGTCCACAGTTTCTCATACACCTCTTCACTTCTCCGATGCTTCGCTCTCTGCTCAAGCACCATCCCGCCACCGCCATCCTCCGTCAATCCCGATGGTTTCGCGGCGGAGGGGTTGGATCTCGATCTCCGCCTAAAACAGGTCGCCGTGAGGGGAGAGATGAGAGGTCGAAGTCTCCGTTTTCTCCTGCTCCGGCTGTCAGAAAGTCGGAGTGGTGGGCCATGGATGGTGAGATGCATGAGATCGGAGAAGGGGTACCACGCAGAGAGAGGTTTGCTATTCCGAGAGATAACCTCCCGACCAAAAGGCGCAAGCAAATGCGCGAACAGTTCATGCGCCGCACTAGACTCGTGCTTAAAGATTCGGTAGCTGTCTGATTCATTCTTAGTGGTTTAGTTTTGAATTTGAATGATATCTGAGTGAGTTAGTATAGTTTTATTTTATGTGCATTGATAAAGCATCTACACCATAGGATTTGATTTTTTAATTTTTTGGCAGGAGCAAGAAGCGTGGTGCAGAAGTTACATGGAGCTGTACCAGGAGCTAAGAGAGAATTGGGAAAGACTGTACTGGGATGAGGGTTATTCTAAGACAATTGCACAGGATCATACCAACTATGATTCTGCTGAGGATGACGATATGGATTTCTCTCCGTACCGGTAAACTGATCCTTTTGTTCTTGCTACTTTCTTTTTGTTTAGATGAAACTAAGCTTCATTAGTTTTTGCAAAAGCTCATAAATTGTTCAAGTGCTATCATCGTGAATTTGTGATGTCCATTGTCTTTCCAGAGAACCATATTTAACCTATTTTTCTCCTGATTAAAGAAGTGATTATGCTTAGGGAGACTTCTGTTTTTTAGTTTAATAGAAAGTTTAGAAGGGTTAAATTGGAAAAGTATATTATAATCTTAAATTACAGCAGCATTGTCATCTCTTGAAAACACCCTTTTTCATGTACTTGTGGTTGTGGGCGAGTCCTTGCAATACCAACAAGAAAAGGTGATTTGATGAAAAGTTGGCTTCTTGTTCAAGAACCTTTATATCAAATTTTACATACTTTGTTACCAGAGTCATGACACTAATTTCATTCTCTCTTTTTTCTTCGTCTTTTTTTATTGGATTATAGGAGGAAACGAGCATACGGAGATCACGCTCAGGTAGTTACAGTTTTATTTTGAAGTTTACTTCCCTTAAATTTGTTTCTATTGATCTATCTGTAATGGTTTTTTATTTTTATATTTATTCATACTTTTTTTACTTCTGGTTCTTAGCTAAGGAACTGTGGTAATTTTTTAGGTTAAATCTGTTAGATTAATTTTCAATTGAGAATGAGGTTAAATTGACTCTAAGATGAATAAGACCTTAAATAACAGGATTGATTGAATTTTATGTCATTGCATGAAATTGGTAGAAAAAATATATGAATTCTTAATATATTTTAGGGACAAGGACAAGGATTTGGAGGTGGGAACCAAGATGACTCGTGGGACAGGGTTAGACAAATCCGTGACAAGTTCGAGTATGATAGAGAAACGAGAATGAAGGAAAAAGGTTTGTGATGATTCCAATGTTCTTTTTTTGCCTAAGCCTTAATTTTCACCTTTTTATTTTTGATTTGGAACTCTAATCTTTGCTTGGGCTATTATTATTATTTGAAAACATAAGTCTATTTCTGCAATTTGTCTTTTTACGTAATATTGTTACAGCCATTGTTTTTAGTTCACTATTAGTCCTCATGCAAGATAGTTGGTAGATCTCATCAGAATCAGATACACAACAGCTACACTGATGCACCGGATGGTGCAGTACATGTACAGGGTCTGAAGTGCACTGGAGATGTATGCTGTTTGTGTTTCTTTTGATGTGGCTTACATTTCGTTTTTTTTTAATGAACAACAGCATTTGCTCCTATGGACATGTCAAGCAACTTTGAACAGCGAAATGTGAATCGAAGAAATGAGCCATTTGATACCGATTCATTTTTCCGTTAATTCAATGGAGATGGATTGCTTCCTCAGATGCCAGCTCGGTTCTGATTTACATTTACCAGGGGAGTACACATGTTGTATAACTTAATTGGGAGTTCATATGTTTGGATCGGTCGAAACCTAGATAGACTGTATGTCCTAAACTCCTAATCAATTTCAGCATCCCCATGATAGGAGTGCCATTTTCTATTTTTGCTTTCATGTGTACATTCAATGGGGGTAGGGGGAATTGCATGTGATAGTGCAACAGGCTGACATGTGATCTCATTTCTGGGAAGTCTGTAAATTAATAGTGTGCTTCGTTGAATTGCTTTGGTGCGGCGCTGAGAATTGAGTGTGGCTCTAGGATTGAGACCAGCATTTGAATGAAATCTGCAAAATTACTGTGGAATTGTGGAACATTTGTATTCAATTAAATACTTGCTTAAGGTAAATAAGGCTATGCCATATATATGGCCATATGGCCGCAGCATCATGTTTGGATCCGGTGAGTTAGAGCGAAGAAATTCTATTATTATACTGACGGAACCGAGGGGTTTAGGGGGCACATGCGTTTTCATGATTCGTCAAAAATGTTAATGTTTTATTTTAGTAGTAATATAAGAATTGTTTATTCTTTTACCTCAAAAGATATCTAAATTTTATGAGTGTTATTATTGAATTTGATTTTCAATCGAATCTGTCTCTTGCATCAAATGTCTTCTGTATATTGTTAGTCTTATTTGGTAAGTGTATTATCAGTTATTATTTCAATACGCTATGAATAGCGTTGTCAACGAATTACGTTTTGCATTTCGTTTCGTCACGACGAAACGTTAAATGCAAGAGATTTTTTGTTGCATTTGTTAAACACAATGTAAGATGCAAATGATTTTTGTTGCGTTTAGTGAAGCGCAACGTCACAAGTGATTCGTTACATTTCGTTTTAAATGTTTATTTTGTCATGTTTATATAAAATATATAAAATCATATAAAGTCATGCTTATATAAGTTAGTAATCATTGCATATTCGTATTTTTTAAGCATTAAGCGTTTTGTAAATAATAAAATAATTAATCTATCGATCTCTTGGAAGAGTAAACTTACAAAATAGTAATTAAATAATGCTGATA
Organism: Eleocharis quinqueflora; assembly: GCA_964058865.1. NCBI lineage: Eukaryota > Viridiplantae > Streptophyta > Magnoliopsida > Poales > Cyperaceae > Eleocharis > Eleocharis quinqueflora. Next base: position 158,611 of record CAXKVX010001493.1, read on the forward strand.
TAGTGTCTTTTAAACTTATAAAGCCTTCTCAATTCATTATAGATTTTATAGTGTCTTTTCGTTTCATCTTCTTCTAGAATACTCCTCATCTCTGTTGTCGTGTCTCTTCTTATCAAGGACTTTCTGCACAATTTCTCCCTCTCTTTTCTCAAGATAATTTCATCTTATATCTCTCTTAAGCTCTCTTAAGCTTGCTTAATAACATATTTCAATGTTCATTATTACTTATTAGTTCAAAATTGGAAATGATTGTTTTGCAATTAGTTCAAAACTAGTTCACTAATCAATATTGGAATATTGCACTCTCAATTTGTTCACTGATCGCTTTCATTATTCAGTTAAGTTTAGATTTTTTGTGTTAGGATTTAGAATATAATCACTTATGAGTTGATTTAAGGTGTAAGGTTTAGAATAGTTTTATATATTAGAATCTAGAATTTAGGATATATTCACTGATTTAATCTTTCTTTGAAATAGATGAACCTAGAGAAATCGAGACAGGTAGTTCAGATCCTTTTGAGTCGTATCCACAAGTACAATTTCATTTACCCCTAATTAGAGTATGTGGCCAAGGACCTCGACTGGTTGCTTTGTGCAAGTGCACAAGAAAAGGGCAAGGGACCAGCACAGTCGCCCAAAGGAAAGGGCAAGGCACAGAGCAATAAGAAGAAAATGTGCAAGGGCAAAGACAACAAGGACAAAGGCAGTGGCGGAACCAGAAAATTTTGAGATGAGTGCCTCACTAGATTTTGTCAGCCTGCTGCCAGTGCCGGGGGCTCAGAACCAAAGGAATTTAGAGCTGCAAAAATAATTTTATTAAGGGCTCTATAGATATTTTTCTCAGCCAAGCAGGTGCCTTGGCCCAGACGGGCCCAAAGAATGATTTTGCCCCTGGACAAAAGCAAGGAGAAAGAAGAAGTTGAAGGTGGAGTGAGGGGATGAATGGTGAAACTCTCCATCTGAGTCATCTGACAGTAAGAACTAACTACTAAAACTTTCTTTCTCGATAAGAAATACAATTTCTTTAACACTAAGAGCTTCATTATTTATTTCAGCCTCATTTTTAATAGATTGGGATAGTGAAGAAGATGTATTTCAATGAGGAAAGTCATAGGAGTGAGACCGAAGTTCTAATTGAGGAATTACTTCCATAGGTTTGTATAGGATTTTACTCCTCTTTTTTATTTTCTCTGTATAGGATTTACACTTTACAAAAGATTTTTGTTTGTAATCCTGACTTATTTGAATGGTGGAAAACAATTAATGTTTGATGTTGTGAAATAATTAATTTAATGTTAACATGTTATGTATTTATGATTTGATTTGTTGTTTTAGATTTGGCTATAATGTCGATATGGGTTTGCATGTAATTTTTTTATTTTCAGGATTTTTTCATAATTTTTTTGGCTTTTTTGTGCACCGTTAGTTGTCAAGTTAAACATTCAAAAAAATTAAACATTTAACTAAACGCAAACGTAAACGCAAGAAAAATTTGTTAAACGCAGCGTAAGACGCAAGAGAAATTTCTTGCGTTCGTAAAATGCAACGTAAGACGTAAGAGGACATTTGCGTGATCGTTTTGTGCGTTCGACTACTCTAGCTATGAGTGGTGTTTTGGCCATTTAGGAACTTTAGCTTTTGTATATTTGGTATGTTGCTGAATCCAATGTAGCAAGACGAGCATGTGTTATAAATTTCTAAGAAAGGAAGCATTTCGAGTTTCCGACGCTGGCTTTTAACCCGAGCAATAAAAGTAAGGTTACGCATTAATGAAACAAAAAGGAAAAAAAAATCAAGATCGTGCTTTTATAATATTGCATAATTGTTTGTAGGAGAGTTAAACTAACACAAAATTTTCACACGTAGACGTGCGTACTGTATAACTTGATTTTCTCAGGCCAGCAATAAATAAGAAAACAAAAACAGAATTGAATTTTCTATCACGCGAAGTTTCTTGTATGATCACGAGTTCACAACAAATTCTCGACTGCACAGTCGTGATCGGATCATTTTTACTTTTTACTAATGTTTTGTACGGGAATCATGCTCAAACATCTTACACAGGAGCGTGATTTACAATAACTAATTGATAATAAATTAATAATTAACTCGTTACGATTTACGAAGGTACAATGATCAGGGGAAGTTGTAAAATCTGATTTCATTAAAACTGAAATCGGTGATTCTGTGGTACTTGGCACCGCCTTTTCAAAGATCAAGTGATTGCTGTAAAATTCCTTGCAATGTTAAGAAAGAGCCCAACTCTGAAAACAAGAATTAACATCGAAGTATGAGTAAAATAAGTTTGATTAATTAACGAGGGTAAGTTCTACAAGAGGCCCCTGATAAGTAAAATATGTATCCCTATCAGTGGGTCAGTGGGATCAAAATAACTTACTCGTGATAATTTATTATCTTACTTTCTTTACATTGGCCGCCTAAATTGTCTTGTCAATTGGAAGGATCAAGGATCCATAAATTATATGTACATGTAACATGCCTATATGATATACTATCTTGGGCCGCAACATAAATCTTCTCTCTAATGTTCAAAACTATGAAAAACATTAGTATCATTATACGGGCAAAACCCAATTGTGAAATCAAAGAGCAGTCTTTTGCCTCATCCATTTTGTTGCCGACCACTTCTCTCCTTTCAAAACTGGGCATCCTCCATGAACACTTTTCATATCAGAATCACCATTTAAATCCTATAAAATTGGGGTGAGATAAAACAGTTGATAAGAAGTATCATAATCTGGTCGAACAATGTTAACTACTTAACAGCTGACATGTGCTGTAAGAATAAAATAAGCACCATGTTTAGTCACATCCTTTTATCCAACATTTCGTCAGATACGTCAGAGCTAATTCTTACCTTTTTCTATAGAATTTACAGAGAAAAATATTCCTAGCGTCTTTTTTGGCCTGGAGGGAAGTAATTGACACTTTTTGAGGTTTTGTCATGAGTGCACCCTTAATTTGACTTTCTACAGGGAAGAAAAAGATCACAGAAGAAGATGAAATTACTGTACCATGCTCCAAAAGAGTACCGAATCTCCTTTATTTGGCTTAACGCACAAGCCTTTAACCATCTTTCCTCCACAGCTACATTCAGCCTCTCCAGCCTAAAACAATTGAACATATATTGCCAAATTTTAGCATAGCAGTTCACTGGATGGAGGAAAATGTCCTTTGTCAACAGGAAATATAAGCAAGATTTTTTCAAATGAATTCCACTTCAGACATCAATTCTGTTATAAGTCACAGGCATTCACAACCTATGAATAAATCATAAAATTTGGCAACAGCAGAATAAGATACCTATCCTGAGAAGAAAAAACCGCCTGAGTTCACCGAGGAACAATTTAGTCATTTATAGGGGATCTGAACCACAATGCTTTAACTCAAGCCCTACTCATTATCACGATTTGAGATGATATATGGCGGTTCCTCAAGGATACAATACTACAATACCAGTGTGGGTATGGGATTAAAAACTAAAAAAGAGATTTGCACTTACCAAAGGAAAGTGGGTTTCACCCCCTTCAACATCATCACTTAAATACATGAGCATTGTCGCTACACGCTGCCCTCCTCTCTTCAAGTTGAACTGCAAAAACATTATTTATTAAATGGACTCCTTTGCACAACAATGCCAATGCGTCAAAATAAGTAAAGAACATCATGAACTTCAAGTTACCAAAAAAAATGAAAAAAAAACAATAATAATGCAAGCATAAGCCTCTCAAAATTTGATATCTAAACATGAAAATGCATATTAAAAATCGCCTATACAATAAATGCAAGTTCAGGGGCGGGCATCAACAAAACATGTAATATTTATATTATCTTGGAGTATGATTGAAATTTACCTCATCGGAGAAGTAATCATGATGAGGCCTATAGTATTGGTTGGGTTCATATCTGCAACCTTTCAAGAATTAGATAGAAATTCAGTGATCAAAATTTCAGCTAACTTGAAAAAAATGGTGATACGTAAAAGGATATTACCTCAGAATTTGAATGAGCTCGCCATTCTCCGGTGGTATTTGAGAAAAGACTGCAATGCGCTTTTCTATTGCCTGGAAAAGGATAGATGCAATTTCAAGTTTACCCCTGCATAATGACCATTGGAAGATACTGTTTCGTCCTTACAAAACATGAAGAGTTCCTAAATAGAACTTCATCCTCACAATTTCTTCTACATTATTGGGAAAAAAGGAGGACTCAATTTTCAATTATCTTTTTCCTTTTTGTATGGGTGACACTTCAGTGTTTAATTCAATTTTCGTTTCACGATAAAACTGATATCTGAAGTATTTTAAGATAACATTTTTACAGGGAGCTACCGACTACCTGTACTATTGGAAATTTCTTCTCATCTGAATTAAGAAACATACCAGAGCTTGTTCTCACATCACTCTTGATACCCTGAGAGAGATATAGAGAAAGGTAAAGGGAGATACATTTCGAGCCTTGCTATAAATCAAGTGTTAATGCATGACAGATTAACTGTAGCAAAAAGCTATTGACTTAGTTTCTTTCCCAAAAGCAAAAGGGGAAAAACAAAATGTAGCTTTAACAGCTGGGGAACTCCAAGTAAGCGAGCAAGCAAATGCTATGATATTGTTATCTGATATCACAAATTCATTATGAACTAAAACAATTCAGTTGCAAATAACAGTATAATTTTTCATTGGCCACTAGAACCTAACATTAATATACCAAATAATATCCAAAAAGCTAGCTTTGTGCACAGTGAAACAGAAAATATTCCGTAATTCAATTTTTTTCCAAATCTGGAAAATTCAAATAAAAAATAAAGCCACGTGGATTCATTATTTTAAGTCAAGATACAGAAAGGGTAATTTGGTAACTTCTTTCCATTTAAAGTTTACATTGAAGGAGAGAATTGGGTCAATTAAAAACAGAAATAATTATGTATTTCCTTCATTACAGTAAAATACCGAGTCTAATTTTGCAAAGAAACAAGAAAACTAAACCTTTCCAGTTTTGATATCCACTACAGTAGAGTCGTGGAGGCGGGGTTTTGCAATTGCTCTTAGATAATCACATTCCTAACAAAAGAAAAGAGTTAGATATTCTAAAGGTTCTTTCATATAAGGACACTTGTTTCTAAAAGTTTCCTGTTACTATATGTCTTTGGAGGGAAAAGAAATTAAAATACCTCTAAGCTAAGGAAGTTATGCAAAAGGATTACTCGTGGAGACCAACTAAGTACTTTTGGCTTGACCTAAAAAATATTAAATAAAACAGAGAGTAACGTGTTTAGGTACAAAAAAAACTCGAAAGACCTAAATCCAATTCCAAGCAGACACAAATCCACAAACAAATTACAGTTGAGCAATTTGCCAAATTTGAAATAAATTTCTAGATAGACTCTTACTATATAGCTATAATAAGGCTTTAAGCATATTTTACATGTCGATGTTTATTTGTTTCTCGATAAATCGAAGTAAGAACAAACAAATTATCTTGGAATGAATAATAGCTTAAATTTACTAATTTCTTAACCCAAGTTTTTATAAACGCACAAATCCAAGTCGAAGTGCAATTGCATCTTTATCATTCTCCCAATATGATGGACCTACAAATCATAAATATTTATATGTCAAATTTAATATACACAAAGGGAAAAAGTAATTATTTGTTCTATACCCCATTTAAACATCAAACCTCTTGTATAACATTGCAATATCAGAAAATATAAAACATCTCATATGCCTTTAGCATGTTGGGCAACACAAAAGCTGTTTTGATTTCTTCTTCTTTTTTTTAAAAAAGAAGAAGAACCTCCTTCATTTCTTGGTTATATATAGGCAGTTAGACACTTGATTTTTTTGGAAACAACCAAGGAAAGTAGATGGGTGCAGAGGATTATTTAAATTTACAATACATTTCTAATATTAAAGGTGTGAGTGATGTTTCTCATTCCAGAGAGGTAAACATGACCTTCGTTATTTTCTGTGGGAGCACAATTACAACAAAGAAAAACTATGACAGTAGCAATACACAAGGATAAATCATAATACCAGATGTCTTCTCCAATTGGTGAATAAGTGCTAGCTGAACTAAAGATCCTACAAGTAACAAAGATCTCAAAATAAATCAATTGAAGTAAGGGTATTAGAGTTGTTATGCCCATTAAGTCAATGTTTTCCCCTAATTTGCAAACTAAGCATCAGTTAGCCACTTAGCCTATACAACCCTCAAGAACCATAACTCGTGCAAGTAATTCTCAGTAATGCTTTCAATACTGCATGCAAGCCTGAAAGTATGTCTCTAAGTCAAGACCTCGATCATGGTTAGGTTACTCCACATTGGGACAGCAGATACCCGTACTGAACTGGCTAAAATGTCGCTCCATTTCTGGATATAGCTTATTTTAGCTTGAAGGGTTAATACATATTATTTGAGCAGGTAATCCTCAATTGTACTGCCATCCTGCATAACACCCTGAATGGACTTCAACTTTACCTAAGATTTTTTGCAATTTCACCCGATTAAGATTCAAATGCAGCGAATTGCTCCCATGTTTGTATCAGTACCTAACATGGTAACAACTCTATTTGTGATATGCTTATGTTACTCTCGAAGGCTTGTACAGTGGTACAGTTCCTTCTTGGGCTGGCTCCATCGCATAGTTTGTTAGGGAACTCTATTTTTCACACATGAAATTCAACCAATATATTCCACGGTATTAAAGGAATATTACTAAATTAGGCTACAAAAGCATTAAACACCACGAATTCTATATTACTATTTTCGATTTAACTATCAACTATCAACTAATCAACATAAGCACTGTAAAACCCTATCAGTCTATCACCAAGTTTCCGAGTTAAATTAGGAGCATTTGAGCTTTAACCCAAACAAATAATAATAATAATAATAAAGTAAAGAAGAAAAATAAATTAAAATAAACATATATAAAATAGCAATTTATTAGAAGTCTACAAAGAAACAGAAATCGAAGATTATACCAATGATCATGCCAATCGTAACAAAGGTGAGAAGCGCGAGGATGTATTTCGATCGAGGCATGATCGAATCGGGTCGGGTTCCCAAATCGGTAGCTAGCGGATAGGGTTTTTCAGATCGAGGAAGCAAGTAAGAATAGAATGGAGAGATTTATCGAAAAAAACGAGGAAGACTGAGTTGATGTTCGTTCGGGCATGAAAGAAAAACCGTTTCAGCGATCATGGTCCTTTCCTACTGAGGAAGAGTATATCATATCCTGTTACCGCTCGCGTAAAGATAAAGTGTAGCGGGTCGTTTTTCATGAGATATCCTTATATGATACCACTTTTTTGTTTTTGATTCATTATATGATACCACTTTAAGGTCCTGTTCGGACTACTTCATCTGCACAGTGGCAGATGTGGAAGGTCCGAACGGGCCCTAACTATGACACTCCAAAATTGAGGGTGGCACAGCCGCCGTGATCGCACCTTCGAAGAATTCGAATCTGATACTGTGCAGTACCGTGTAGCGTAGTACCGTAGCCGTCTGATTTTCTTTATTTGTTTTAAGATTCGTGTCAAAATTTAAACTCTCTCTAATTTTCATCATAGAGTTCGCAAGGTCTATCTTAACAAACAATTTAAATGTCGCATTATTATATTTATCTAGAATCTTATATAAATTATACAATTCAGAGGATCATTAGTATATCAATTTTAATATTAACATAACAATTATAAGTACGTACAAGTTTGTAACTCATGAGATTTGAATCCCACAAAAGATATCAGACTCAAGTTAGCCAACCAACACGCAATCACAAGGAACTAATCCAAATTCAAAAATATCGTACCAGTTCCTTGTTTGTCCCAACCCAACAAACGAAATTTTTACAAGCATACAACACAATTACTAAAACATAACTTAGAGGTTAATCAAACAACAACTATAAAAAATCGGCTCAAATCGGCCAAGGACCCCATGTCCTTTACAAAACAATCCAATATCACAAATAAAACAAGTACAATTGATAATGTTATAAATAATCACAAACATACTCTAATACATGCTACAACTATTCACACTACAATATACATATATACCAAAATGATTTAAGGCATACTACTCTTTCTCGTTGTGTCGCACCTCTCAATCCAGAACCTGGAACCCACAAAAGCGAAAGAGTTAGATAATTATAAATTATCTCAGCGTCGGTTTTTAGTTCCAGTCACACGAACTCGATGATACATGCTCATGAACTAATTACCGACTAAGAAATAAGTAATACAATATCAATATCACATACTTTTGAAAATATATTTATAAATCAAACATGCCATACGCATAATAAAATGACATGTAATGCAAAAGAGCAGTAAAAAAATCAAGCAATTTGAATATACAAACGATTTCACAATCCTCGACTCAATTGGACATAAATAAATAAATAATGCAAGTCTGGTTTTTAGTCAATCCAGTCATTTCGATTCCTCCTCTATAAGTGGGGATCAGAATTCTGACTCCTCGATAAGTGAGGATCAAAGCTCATTTCCTTATTCAGATGTGGGATGCTACGAAATTAGCATATCTATACCTTCGCGTTGATGTGAGATGCTACTAAATTAGCATATCTATGCTCCATTTTTCTTTTCACATTTCAATCAAAATTCAGACAATTCGATATTTTCAAATACATTACAAAACGAGAATACTTTCTCCCCGCAAATCATCCTAAACTAGTTTACCCACATCTGAGAACCAAGAACATAAGCGCTTATTGTTCAATGCTTGACAAGACAAATTCATGACTTCACTTTCAAACAAAACATAAGTGTCTGTTCAATCGCACAAGTAACATATATTTTACAATTTGTAACTCAATCGGATACCATTCAATATGCAATAATGACAATATAGCAATTTGATTATTCACGAATATGCAAATCAATAGAATAAACAAATATGAAAATGAACAATATATTTATGAAATATGCAATACAACAATTAATTCATGCTCACGTACATCAAGATTCATCTAAAATCCGACCTAAAGGTGAAAGCAAAAAGTACCAAGCTAGACGACAAGCACGTTCATCTACTACCCTCGATCGTGTCAGCCACCTCTACCTCGGAAGCTGTTCTTCTGTCTGTCGCGCAGCAGTTATGGACGGTTCAAATCAAAAGTTGACATTTGCAACGCAGCATGCACAGTAATTTTGCGATCCCTCTAGTTCCGACACGTGATCGCCCGACTCTAGACAAAAAATATATAAATATAAATAAAGATGCCAAACTAAGTTCTTACACCATCATTAAAATTTCAGATTACATGTATGCACATTTATTATGAGAATTCATATATTCTGTGGACTGGTTCTAGGTTTGTACTATAGATGAACTTCTTAGGTTCTACACCATCTTTGTTTTCAGTTTGGACGTAAATGCTTCAATATAATATTTAATGCGAGAACCAAAAAAAAAATCTTTATATATGCTCCAAGAAATCCAAATTTTATAATGATCATAGAATTAGGAATAAATATAAAAGATTATGCTCACTTTCTAAGTGTGTTATGTTAAAAACAATAGTGTAAACTCTGAAACCAGAAAATTGTCTAGGAATTTAAGAATGGTTAAATCAGAAATTCGTTCATGCTATAAATTTTCAGTTATGCAAAAATGTTAAAAAAATGCAAAGTAATTACACCAATTTCTACTTAATTCGGTTTCAAAATAATAAAAAATACTAATTTGAAAACAAGCAAGACTTAGAACAAAAATTGTACGAATTTTATTTAATTTATTCTACACACTAAAAAATTTGTTTAATGAGGAGCAACACCAAGAAACCTGAAATAAACATATAGTTCCAATTTGTCAGAAGTTTATACAACAAAATTAAATGTAGATAGAATATTTATGCAAATCTATTATTGCTCCAAAATAGAAATTGATGTCACTAGATGATGCTTTAAATTGTCATGCATGTAAAAATAGATAGCTTCTCTGTGTTCCCTTGACTCCCTCTCTTTAGTTTTTATTTTTATTGAATTTTTAGCTACCAACTTTTCACATGCTCTCTCTACACTATTTTGAGCGGCCATGGATGTTAGGAAAAAGATGAAAGCTAATTTAAAAGAGACTAAGTTGGTGAATTTCTCAAAGTGGGGCAGCCAATGAATTTCTAATGGATAATCATTTCAAAGTTCACACTTTAAATTATCTGTGCAGTCATGGTGTTAGCTAAATGCATGGACAAATGCACAAAATGATTATGATTCTATACTAGAGTACATGCATTTAATGGTGAGCTAGGATTATAAATTATGTATTAATTCCTCTATATAATTCAAATAATTTCAAAACTTTTCAGAAAATAAGTAAACTATATTTTTCTTCGTAGAAATAGTTGTTCTATATTTCAAAGAGAAACTCAAATAAATAAATAAATATCATGTCCAATAATTTTAGTAAAAATATGCAAAATAAAGACATAAATATTGAACTTAATTTTGGCAATTTTTGAAATTATCATTGAGTTCTTTTAATACATGAGATGATTTTGACAATAAAACAAACATCACGCTAAAAATATTCAAGCAGTGAATAAAACTTCCAGACACTCAAATCAATTCATAAACTCGTTATTAAAATAGCAGGTATAACACCCCTCTCTCCTTAAAACATTGTTCAGTCCTCTGTGTGTCGCTTGACAATCACAAGTTGATAAAGAATTTTTTTTTTTTTGGTTATGCCGGAAAAAAAAAGAATAACAAGTATATACCTCGTTTGAAAAAAAATTAAAGCAGTATGTCTATTTTTTGAACGCAGCATTCAGAAGTGTTATATGAATGCATGCGTTCAGAAACTTCAGAAAACCGAGATTGCAAAAAAAATACAAGTTGTAAACGCAGAAAATGTTATCTGAATGCATCGTTCAAACACTATTTTCTGCTTTTACAACTTAGCATTTTTTGGAATCTTGATAATGTCTAATTTTTAAAAACATATGCGGTCATTTTTTTTCAAACGAGATATATACTTGCTATTTATTTTTTCTTCGGACATATGCAAAAAAAAAAAAAAATCAGTTGATAAATACATAATGCATACGGAGAGGAACACAGAAGTACACCGCTGTGCTTTCCCTTGTTTTCTGCTATTTACAAAGAGTGGTCTCAGACTCTCAGGTATTCCGTGTTGATTTGACTGTTGACTGGTGTGTGAGTCTTTTATTCTTTCTAAAATGTTTAATTTTTTTTATAAATAAAAATGTATTGTCGATTGAGTAATATCAATCGAATTCGCTATCTATGTTCAATTAATCACTATAGCTAAGTTCAATTTTTATATAGATAAAATTAGATGTGCTTGAATTGAGAATGACGTTAGCAAGAATAGTAACTAACTTGGGTGTTTAAAATACCACTAACTCAACATTAAATGGAATAAGAAAAACAAAATTTGCTGCTATCTTGATTAGTTACTTACTATAAAATTAATTATCATATATTACTCCATCTCAAATTTTACTTGATGCCGGTTGTACGAAGATATTTAATTAGGAACAAAATATAATAGATTGATTCGAACCAGTTCCATTTGAGAGAGGAATATGGGATTGTCTTGTTACAGTAATAAAAATTGTAGATTAAATAAAACTGAAGACATAATTTTTATTTTACTAGTAAAATGTTCAAGCGATGCGGTGAAATAGACAAAATTATATAGCTTTCATATTGAAGATGTCAACACAATTATGTCTTTGAATTACATAATAAAGAAGTAAAAAATTACAATAACAAAATATTGTATTGATAAACCTAGGGCCTATATACTTATTTATATTTCGATCGGTTCAACCAAATAGGAACCTAATTGCGAATTTTACAAGTTATGGCAAATAATTCAATTGAGCAATTCAACAAGTAATTTAATTAATTTCCTAAACAAGCAATTCAATCAAAACCCAATTCAATTCACAAACAAATTAAGCAATTAAACTAATTGAATTGAGTAAATATAAATAGAGATAAGTGAAGAGAAAATGGCTCAATAGCATGTTGGCGGAGTTCAAGCTTGCACGAATGCCTCGCCTACATTTTCGGGTCCCCGACGCTCCTGCTTTTTGCGGTAACAAGCCCGGTCCGCTCCACTAAACAAAAATATGCTTGCTTAGCGTACAACTTCGAAATTGAAGCTCTCTTACACACACCAGTGGAGCTATCAACCTTAACCTGACGTCAGACTCTATCTCACTTACAAACACCGGTGGAGAATCGAGCCGACTATCTTGAACTCACTTACACACTCCGGTGGAGCTCAAGGCTACACACACACACTCACAAATAACAATTGGCTAATTGAAAGATTAAGCTAAACAACCACTCAAACAAACTATCTATCTATAATCCCTAGATTAGATTTAGCTAATTAAATTTGAGACTAGAGCAATGATTTGGCTAATTAGAACTAAGCTCAACAATGGTGGACAGAAAGGTTTTGAGTTAATAGAAACAACAAAGACAATTGTTGAGGGAGAAGGGTTTATATAGGATTCAGCTCTGGTCAAAAGCATTCCTGCACCATATAGCATTATAACACTATCTCATGTTTTAATCATAACGTTATAACACTATCTTGGGTCAGGACAAATAATGTGACCGTTGGATTTTGATCGTACAACTTTTACATAGCATTATAACGCTGAGCTATGTACAAAACATAACGTTATAACGTTATCTTGTGTCTGGACCACAAATTTAACCGTTGGAATTTTGTCTAGCGTTATAACGCTATCCCAAATCTACATAGAAAAATTCCAAGACTTAGCCAAATTTTGGTTTTTGGTCACTCTGGCGTTATAACGCCAAGTTCTCTGGAAATTGGTGTAAATTATTTTGCTACTAATCCAAATGATGTTTTTGATCAAATAAAGTTTATATTCCTAAGCTTAAGTTATATTTAAGACATATTCTTGATGTTTTGAAATTTTATTAATTTAATTTCTATTTTAAAATTCATTTTGAACATTCAGCTTTCTGGCGTTATAACGCTATTTATATAGCGTTATAACGATATCTTGTATCGATGTCTGGTTTGGCCTGATTTCACTGTTTTGGTCAGGTAGCGTTATAATGCCAAGATAGCGTTATAATGCTATGTACTGTCTGGTTTGGATTTCCTTGCTCTTTTTACTCCCAAATTTAAATAAACTAAAATCTAAATAATCTAAGCATGTCTTCATTTTGATCTTAATCTTTTAGTCTTGAGATTTTCATGCTTAATTGTCTTAATCTTCAAACGATCATAACTTTTGACTCGTAAGTCCGATTTCAGCTTCTTCGTGGCGTTGGAAAGTTCACGATGAAATCTACGACCGATAAGGGCTTGCGCATACTGGATCACTTTTAGGTCCATCAGAGATCGTTTGAAGCCTCAAAGCTTCTCTAGAAGATTTCTACAAAATTTCTCAAAAGACAAAGCTTTGTAAAATTCAAGATCGTTTTGCAAATCAACAAAATACAAGACATTGTTTGAGTCAACATGTATAACATAAATAAACATTAATAATTATCATAAGTTATTGCAAGAATTAACATAATATAATTTTGAAATGGAAAGTTTATGCTTGAAATTTACCTCATTGTTCTCTTAGAAATTCTTAGTATACAACATTCTTAGTGAAAACTCCTTCCACTGCATTGCTATTTTCAGAGGGTTTTACCAATATCTTGCGTAATGCGACTCACAGCATCTTGTGTCTTGCGTCATGCGTCATGCGTCATACGGTTTGCGGCGACGGAGCGACGTCATACGACTTATGCTAGCAACACGACATCATGTGGCTTGCGGTGTCATGCGTCATGCGACTTGCATCATGCGTCATGCGACTTGCATCATGCGTCATGCGACTTGCATCATGCGTCATGCGACTTGCATCATGCGTCATGTGTCTTGCAGCATCATGCGTCATGCGTTGTGCATGATGCAGCTTGCAGCGGTGGAGCAGCGTCATGCGGCTGGTGGTGGCGCGAGAGCGGTGTCATGCAGCATGCAGCGAGGGAGCGACATCAGGCGGCTTGTTGCGACGAAGCGGCGTCAGATGGCTTCATGCTGCGTGCAGCGACGTGATGCGGCTTGCAACTGCGGAGCGGCGTCTTGCAGCTTGCAACAGCAGAGTGGCGTCATGCGACATGCGTCTTGCATCATGCGGCTTGCAGCGGCGTCATGTTGTTGTGTCTAACAATTTCTTTATATTTGTCGATTTGCAAAACTATCTCGAATTTTACAATATTTGGTGTTTGAGAATTTATGCAGGAAATTAATTGAAAAATGGAAGTCTTAATCAAGGAGATTCAAGCTACATTAATATCAAGCATTGGAGTAATCATGAAGCAAATTTTGGAATAAGGAAACATCAAGATTTAAGTAGTAAAAGTGTTATATCATGTAGTATATTAATTTAGATCTTTTGAGCTTGAGAAAATACAACAAAAAGTACACTCGCAGAATCAACTGTCACTGGCGGTTTCCCTAGACCTTAGAACTGTAAACCAAGCCCCTCAACCGTCACTGACGGTTGCCAACCGTCGTGTGACGGTTGATCCTGAAAAACTGTTGTACTTAACCATTTGAACTTACTTGATCAACCGTCACTGACGGTTGCCAACCGTCGTGTGACGGTTGATCCTGGAAGAAAATTATATGCCTCGTATTTGAACTAAGTGCTCAACCGTCGTGTGACGGTTCGACTATTTCTTGCCAATTCTGGATGATTTTCTTGTCCATTATAAAAACACTTGTTGCCTTTCTTCCAACCTATCTCTTGCCCTAATTTTCAAAACTCTCTAGCAACCATTGTTGACATTTAAACAACTCTAGATCTACTTCAAATTTCTCAAGCTCATCACTTCTAAATTAATAGAAACTTCTTCTCTTGCTTTGGAGATTGTTATTTAGCTATTGTCTTTTGTCGTTGTGCGGATTTTGGCTTGGTTCTCTATCCTTGAGTGTAAAGAGACCGAGTTCAAGTTTGTAACGAATTCTTGTGTTGATTAGTGGAAACAGCTCGATCTTATTACCAAGTCGGGGATCGGGGGATTGGGAGTCCCGGAGACGTAGGCTCGTCAATAGCCGAACTCTGTTAACATATCGGTGTCAAGCGTCTACACTTTTGTTTGATCAATCATCTACTCTTCTCTTTATTTTTCATCATTAGCTATAATTTGAATTGCTTTAGTGATATAGAAGAATAGTGTAAGCCATTAACTTTGAATTGCGCATTTTTATATTAAATAAATCTAGAAATCGAATTATTACCTATTCACCCCCCCTAGATTTATCACGTGTCTTGTGTCTTGCGTAATGCGTCAGGCGTCTTACGTCATGCGTCTTGCAGTGTTTTGGATTTTGGGTTTTGCTCTGGTGATTTATCTGATAAATTAATTGAATTAAAAAATGAAATGTTACTTTTAAATTAATTAATTTTATGCAAATATGGAAGCACAATACTTAAATTTATATTGAAATATTCCATTAATGATGGAATCATAAATTTATTGTGATAAAACTGGATAAAGCGCATGCATAAACTTCAATGATTTCTCGTGGCGTACGCAGAACGCAGTTCTATTGGAACATTTTTCTTGTCGGTCAAGGAATCCGAACTTAAGTCTCATGGAAAAAAATCAGACAAGAAGTTTCAAATTCGAAAAATAATCAAAATAGTAGCTCTGCTATATGTATCTATTTATTAAAATATTCTAAATCTGTCGCTTATGCCCATGCGGTGAATACAATAAAACACATTATAAAACATTTGAGAGGAGTATTTTTGTTCATAGAAAAAAGTAAGATCAAAGATCAAATGAAGGCATCCATGCTTAGATGTTTTATTAGATAGTATAAACATCATGTTAGCTATAAAATCTGAATTGATAGAGTGAGGCCGTGTCACTTGGTTTCACTATTCAGAGTCAACTCAACGAGTCAATGCATGTTATGCACAATGTCTCTGTAACAGTTCTCAATCAGTATTGATGTTTCACCGAAACTACAATCAATTTTCTGGTGGCTTCCTTCGTTGCTCCGAGAGAGCGGTGTTCTACGATATTTTTTCGCAACACACTTGATTGGCTTCTGTTTTGGTTGATGAATATTTTGCCTTTTTGCTTTTACGTTTATAACATTTTCAAACCTTTGGGATTTTTTTTGTAATTCGGCCATTGTAACTATTTTATGAAAATTTTAATGAAAGGATAGGAGCTAAGACTCCTATTTTTGTTTCAAACAAACAAAAAGAACCCATAAAATATGATTTCAGAAAGAGATCACAAAGAACAAGGCAACATTATATATATAATCCAAAGCACATTACAAAGCGCTTATAAATTATAGTAAATAATATTAGTTGATGCATGACAGTTCCAGCAGCGTTGCCATGAAAGGATTCAACAAGGAACACATTTTGAAAGTTTGAAACCGCATCAGCATAGCCATGGCAAATTAGCAACTGATTGTTATTCCTCTAATTCTCTGGTGAAATCTTTTACATAATGCATTTGATACACATACACCAGTTCCACATGTTCGCAATTAGACTCTTCTGCATATATCCAAATATCAAATTCATTTTACTGTCACACTATTCCTATTTATAGCGCAAACAATTTGCAAAAATCGTACTTATAAAAAGTAAGTATATTTCTTGTCACTTTTCTGAGACATTACTGACAACAAAGATTTCCAAACTTCCAAGATGCACGAATCTTGATGCAAATTAAAATGTTGGGTAGTTCTTTTATCTATCAAACAATTGACAGTTTGACACTTACCAGCACTAGTCCATAAGGAATTACTCTTCTATTTCCTATTTGTTTTTGTTTTCTTTGTTTTTCTTGGCTAACTGGGGGAAACATTCCTTCTAAGAAATATCCAAAATTAGCAAATAAAGGGTAAAAAAGAAAAAGATACCAATTTTGGCTTTTGATATAGGAATTCAGCAGGGATCTTGTAAAGGTCTTCATCCACAGCTTTTGTGCTTCTGATCCCTTTGTTTTTGGGGCTACATTTCTCTTCTTCCTTGGCATCATACACCTTCCTCTGCCTCTTATTCTCGTTAAAACCTCTTTTTTCTCTTCGCTACAAAATCCATTGTTAGAAAGATGAAGTATAGTACATGGAAAATTGTGCTTGTGGCAATAAGAAATAATGCACACCTTAATACTTAGACCTGGCTTTACTGGTGTCGATGCTGGTACCAGTAAAAGATTGCCGCTGACATATTCTCTAAAGTACTGCTCGTGGATCATATCAGTTTGTGTTGTCGACTCGAAGCACTTGGTTATGGGTATGTCTTCGAAGTAGTTCCAGTTTCCAAATGCTGGAATTCTACATCTCTTTGCTGCCTACATTATATTTGATGATCAAAAATCACAAAATGTGGGTCATTGGTTTATTACTATGAGAAAAGACTCAAACTTGGAAAGCAATAAATTCACATAAAGTGGATGCTGATAATTATCAGTATTAACAATTGTACCCATTATAGAGATAACATAATCCTTTGTCCTACTGAAATAGGAGAAATATTTCTGTTACCACTAAGAATTAATTCTTATCATTCATATCAACTAATGCATACCTAAATGAAAATCAAACTACATAAATCAACAAAAGAGAACGCAAGATACAATTAGGTTGCAAACAATTAATTAATCAAATTGCTATTATGCAAAAGAAAATTTCTCAAAAAACATTTTTTTTTTCTTGTACCTGTACCTCCATTGCCTTCAACTCTCTCATTCCTACAATGCATTTGCATTGTGTTGCTAACCTTAGTAAGCTATATAGAGGCAGGAACACATGGGACCATTAGGAATTAATGGTTTAATTCTACCAATGCATTCCTTGGTCTGCCATTATGATACATATGTGGGAATCATGACACTTCAAACTTTTTTTTTACATTTTTACCCGGCAAATTTTCATATTTGAAAAAACCTATTGATAACCTGAGGGAATTATCAATTTCTATTTGTAACAAGGTTAATCGCTTCTTCATTTTTGTCATAAGAACAGCATTTTTTATGGTGATAATATGATAGATTTTTTATTACATTAAAACAAGCCGGAACTATTGATATCGTTGTATGCCACAAAGAGTATATATTCAACAAAATTTTATATTTGGTAAAATTTATCAAATTTCGAGTTTGTTTGCTACAGTATCAACTATATATCAAGATATGACTTGTAAGAAGTGAATATAGACAACTATCTTGTCGATTCTAATTTTTACATGTTTTGAGTCATCCAATTAGAAGTGAAATAAAATTGAAGTTCGCTTTTAATCTTTTATTATTAGTTCTAAAATATAAATTAATCTAGTCTTGTTATTTGGTGTTACAACAAAGTTATGAGCTTAGAAATTTATAGCATCTTAAACACCTACATTAACATTAGACTATTCATAGAGTAACTCATCTATGTAGTTTAATATTAGTACACTAATTAAGCAAGTCAACAAAATTAGTTCTATAAAAAGTCATTTTTCAAAGCGATAGCCTTTGATAAAAAAAAAAAGGGGACCTGATGCGTAGATATCATATTTGATACTGACTATTGATATCGATTTTATTATGCATCTTTAGTTTAATTATATTGCACATTATTTGAGTTATTATGCATGTTATTTTTTGTAGTGAAATGATTATACATGTTTTCGATTTTATTATGCACCTTTAATTGAATTATCGTGTACATTATTTGAGTTATCATACATGTTATTTTTTATAATGAAATAGATATACATGTTAATTTATGTACTAGAATAGTTATTATGGTATAACATGCATAATAAGTTAAATAATGTGCATGATAACTCAAATAAATGTGCATAATAAAATCAATATCAATAGTTGATATCAAACGTGGTATCTACGAAACATCATCCTAAAAAAAATAAAAAATTGCATTCCAAAGGCATTGGTAAAGGCCAGCATATTTTATTACAGCATGATGGCATATGTGAATCAACCAAACGGAGAGATCCAAATATGCGACCCCATGAAAGGCGTCGTCTTTACGCCGAGGCAAAGAAAAGTTGATAGACTTTGCCTCCTTTCACGCTTTGGGTCACTAGTGTTCCCTTCTTCTCTCTTAGCTCTCCTTTTGTAGGAGGAGGCATGTTTGTTCTTTTGTGTGATATGATTAAAGCCATCATCCCTCCCAATTTTAATTATGGACGTTGTATCTCGTGTTATGTCTCCTCCATCTCTTCCGCTGGCACGGACGCGCATGTCTCACGTTTTGATCGCGCGTTGACTATAGGGGAACATGTGTTTGGAGCCCGTAATTTTTTTAAACAATAAAAAAAACAAACGAAATTAAATAAGTGAGAAAATGGCAGATGAAATTCTACATACGAAGTTTATGCCGGAGTATGTTTTGATTATGGTTTTGGCGGATTTGGGAAGTTTGCCACGGGGGCGGCGGGGTCATCTCAGCCCGCGGGTGATTATGTTTTTGGCGGATTTGGGCCGTTCGGTACGGGTGCGGCGGGGTCATCTCAGCCCCTGAGTGATTATGTTTATGGCGGGTGGGGCGGCGGGGTCATCTCAGCCCGCGGGTGGCTATGGCTATAGCGGATTTGGGCAGTTTGCCACGAGTGGGTATCCCGATTATCAAATGGGTCTGTCTCAGCCCACACAGACAGCTTCACTTTGGACGGTACATTTTTTCGATGTATTTTTATGTTCCTCGTGTTCTATTTTTTTCAGCTTGTTATTGTTTACTATATGATTATTGACGGTTCATTAGGCACTTACTGGCACGCCCGTGCAACCTAGTGTATCTGCACAGATTCCTTTTACACCTCTGCATGCTACTGAGGTACTATTATAATTTCACGAAAAATCTTATTTTTAACGAATTTATGTATTAACTCATTCGTATCATTTTGGTAGAGTGTTACTACTGTGCACGAAGGTGGTGGGAGGGTAGATGTGACTCCTGCAGCAGCACCTCAGTCATCTAGGGGGAGAGGAAAGAGGGTGAAGAAGAAGAAGAAGCCTTATACACCGTCTTCGCCGTCGTCATCACCTTCCTCGGGATCAAGCAGCACCACATGAGTCTGGACTTGTAGTTTTTTTTTTGTGGTGTTTATGGACTTGTAGACTCTTTGTGTTTTATGGTGATTTTTGTGGACTTATAGACTATTTTTGTGTTCTATGGTTATGTTTTCGTACTTGTAGACTATTTATGTTTTATGGTGATTTTTGTGGACTTGGACAATTTATGGTTATTTTTGAATGGACGCAATTATTGGTGGTATGAAACGCGGATTGTGGCTGCGTATCACATTGTGAACAATTATTGGTGGTATGTATATGTCTATATAAAGGTAGTGAAATGCACATTCTTGGAGCATCATTTTGTTGGTAGTGAAATGTCCTATTTCTTATAAAGGTCTTTCATGGAGGTGAAACAATATACTCTCCGGAAATTGGTGTGGAGTACTCGAGTTTTGCAAAGTGGCAGTTCCGGGGTATCAAATCTACTACTTTCGCAGAAATTAAAGGGAAAATAACTACATTACTGTATCTTGATCCTAAATTAGCTGGAAACTCGATTGAAATTCAGTGTCGTGTGAACATCGGTAAAGGGAAAATTGATTATTTCAATTTGATGGGAGTTGGTGATGAAACCTCTTGGAAAGTGGTGGTGTGTTTGGCTTTGAAAAAAATGGAAAATGTTGAATTGATTGTGAAGACCATTGCCCCGATTACCTATCAGGATGATGATTTGATTCCAGTTAAAGGTATATGCTCTAGTGTCTTTCATTTGGTTATGACAAACCTTGCCTCCGATTACATATTACAGTTTCATTTGCTTTAAATTACTTGTTTTGTTGCAGAATATTTGACAAAAATGACATCTGGCACATCCACTAGCCACACAGGAAATGGTCGGAAATAGCTTTGTGTTCTATTAGTTCTGTACTAGTTATTTGGATATTTCTGTACTAGTTATTTGGATATTTATGTACTAGTTATTTGGATATTTATGTACTTGTTCTTTGTAATAATAAATCATAAATAAACATAGACATTGTTCTAGCACAACTAAGAAAACATAAATATTATTCTAGCACAATAAAACATAAACATACACAACATAAATCAATTACATTATTCTAGAACGTAAATATTTATCTTATAAATCATAAACAACATAACTAAGTCCGACGACAAACCCTTTGAAGCCATCCTCGTGGGCGGCTAGTGGAAGCACCAGTTTGACAAGTTCCTTACAAAAAGAAAGAAAACATGTAATAATTAGCAAATATTGTTCTCATTGTAAATGTCAGGAAATTGTGAAAGACAAAGGCCACATACCTGCTTGCTGACTTGCTGGAGGATGCTGAGCGGTGGTATGTTGGATCGTACCGCAAGTTTCACAATGACTCGCACCAAGCCTCCCTTCGAGTATATCCATCGTCATGTTAAATCTCTTGGTCTTTCTTCTTCCTTTTTTGACAAGTTTTTTGTCTGGTATTACTCTCTCACCTTCGTAAAGTGGCCAATCTTCTTCTCCACCAAAGATCTCAAAACGACCATCCCACGTAGCCACGAGACTAGCCACAGCGTACACGTCATTAGTAAACTCATTCGGTTCATAATTACGAAAAGCACACACTTCTAACACGTGGGAACATGCAATACGTGTATTTTGTGGCTTGCGACACTTGCATGTCGGCGGTGCACCCTGATTAACTGTAACACCATAAATTCTATCAGTTCGCCCTGTTCTGGTGACACGTTCACCTTTCGCGATTACCTGATATATGCCTGCCACTATATCTACTACTACCACTTCAAGGCGCTGGGCCTTTTCTGCCCTTTTTTCAAGAATATTGGAGACTCTATTGGAGAACATTTGATTCATGTTTGCTAGATTTCTTGCCAACACCTTTCTGGTGTTGAACCAATCTAGAAGTTTGTAGTATGTTGCAATCACAAGTGCACATATTGGTCTCTGTCGAGCCTCTCTGAAAACATTGTGTAGTGATTCAGAACAATTACTGGTCATTACGCCCCATCTATCTCCCTTATCATAATGAAGGGACCATGTTTCCAGATGCGTTACAGTTTCAGTGGACTCCTCTGATTCGTCATTCCTCCCAACAGTGTTCAAGAAGTCTCTACTTGGCTTATCTCAGTTCTCAACCTGCTTCAAGTACTTATCGAAATTCCATTTTGCATTCTTCCTGCAACATTTCTTGAACTTTGACGCAGCCATGACATTATGAAATTTTTTCAACATATTTTCTGCGATGTGTTGCGCACAATATCGGTGAACTGCTTCACCATTTTCCACATTCCAACCATACAAGGGACTGCGAAAAATAGCTCGAATTGCCAGGTGTCGATCAGACACAACACAGATTTTTTTCATATCACCAATCACTTCAAATCTCAACCATCTCATAAACCATCCCCAATTCTCCAAATCTTCTTTCTCAACAATTCCAAATGCAAGAGGCATTAGCTGATTCTCAGCATCATATCCAACAGCAACAAGAAATCTTCCCATGTACCTCCCCCGAAGGTGTGATGCATCTATGCTGATAACTGGTCTCAAATGAGCGAATGCCTGGATACACGGCGCAAATGCCCATGCTGCACGCTTAAATAGACGATCACCGGGTTTAATTGTTGGATCAGTTGCAATTCTAGCTCTGCTTCCTAGGTTTGATGAAACAATAGCATTCAGAAGACGTGGTAGTAGTGCGTAAGAACCTGACCAGCTACCATAAACGTACCCAATAGCAATTTCTTTTCCACGCCATAATTTGTTATATTTTGGATGCACACCCAGAAAAATCTTTCTGATTAATGCCCTGACTTGTTTAATGGACATTGCATTATCTTTCTCCACGTCTTCGCGAATAATATCCGCGATCAGCTTTGCAGTTAGCTGTGGATGGTCAATCCTGGCTGATATTACCCTACATGTATGTAGGTTCGGGCATTTTACTATAGCCCACGGAGTGCCAATTGCTTTGGCATACAACCGCCAATCACAGTCTGGATCCTTACACTTTAATCTGTATTTGGAGGTACTACTATCCACCACCACGAACACCTGATTCTTTTCGATGTGCCACTTCTGAAGAGCAAAAATAAGGTGATCCTTTGAAGTGAAGCTCATTTTCTCTGCTATCTGACCATCAGCACATGGAAGAGCCTCGTATAAGGAGTAGTCTGCTGGACGAAAGCCTGAGGTGTCATTCATGCTTCTTGTTGGATGTACTTATCCCAAACCAATAAATGGATTGTAATGCTCTCTGCGTCTAACTGCTACATCTACAATCTCTTCATCCTCATCATCATTATTCCAAACTCTATCTATATCCTCTGACGAGGAACCCTCACTGTCACCCCGTTCTTCAATATAATTCTCGTCCTCATCATCATCCTCATCATCATTACCAAGACCAAGATCCTCGAGATCTAGATCATTATCACCATCAACTAAACCAGTGCTACGGGATTGGTCACTGGTATTCGGGACACTGGAATTCAAACGAGATGCACTACTGCTACGGGGTTGGCTACCAGTTAAATTACGGGTGTCTGGTATTGGTACCATTTTCACAAACAATTCAATAACGCCCATTCTGCTCACACACATTTCAGATGCTACTTTCCAAGAACTATTATTATGGATTCGCATCAAATTGAAATAAAAATAACCTCCTTGTCCAATGTTCATACGACAATGAATTTCAACCGAGTACTGAGATTCTACGAACCCTAAACACTCACATAGGGTGCTTTTAAGACCTTCGTAAGTAGTAGATTCATTACCTTCCAATAGTAATTTTGATGGTATCGTGTAATCTGCTCCAATTTGAGATTTTATTATTTCGCCTCCATGAAATATCACAATAGGAAATTTCGCCATTTCACTACAAATGTAATTGAGTAAATTGAAGTTTACTAAAAATAATTAACAAATGTGACTAACAAATCTAATTGAAATACGATTTTATATTACATACCTTATTGTGAAGAAACGTCACCGTATAAACAAAAGGAAGAAGATGTGAGTTTGTAGAATGAATTTTCGATAAACAAAAGGAAGAAGATGTGAGTTTGTAGAATGAATTTTTGATCTGTGAGGAAAGGTATATACAGACACTGAAAGGCAGCTGTTATCTACGTATCACAGCATCAATAATTGAAATCCCGCCCGTTTGATTAAAAAATCAAAAACTTATGTGCACACAGTAAGATAGACAGAAATATACGCAGTTTCTTGTTGCGTACATATTTTTTAGGAATATTCGAACAAAAATAATACGAATTGGCTTTGGTACGCATCTTTTGTGTGCGTAACATGTTTGGAACGCAGCTCCTGCCTGCGTATCAAATTTGGAGAGAGAAAGAGATGAAACGCGGCCACTATATGTGTTCCAGAAGATGCTATGCAGGCATCATCTGCGTACATCCCAAATATATAATTTCCTCCGTCATTATCTCACTTTTTTAATTTCGGCTGTTATTTTAATTGTTTAAAAAAATTTCGGATTTGGAGCATTTCAGAGGCAAAACACGGAACAACTGATACATTTCCTTTAATTATTAGTGTAAGGGTAGGTGCACTGCTTCAGTGTGGCATGACCACACTTTCAAATTTAATTGCTCGTTTGTTCTCTTCTTTTTGTTGTTTTCAGTTGGTGATTCCTTAAATTAAAGAAACTAAATATTAAATATCTGGTACATTTTTTTATTATTTTGATGGAAAGTAAATTTGGAAATTAATTAGTTATTCATGATAAAATTATGAGAATTTTAAAGCACAATTTTTTGAATTGTTGAACAGGATGCTAAGCGTCTTTTAAATTGATTCCTATTTGATACATACTCTACTTAGATAATTAGTGACACCTATACAAGTTTATTTTTTTAATTTGAATAAATTTTGTATAAAAGTGGTAGATACAAAATGTTTTATTGAAACAACTGAAAGGTCTACAATAATCATTGTCAATACCAGATGTCTGATATCTAAAACACAACGTAAATGCAGGGTTGTCAATGAAATTCTTTTGGCCGTTTATCCGATCTGTATCGTACCCGCTAAAATGGATATGAGTAAGGATTTTTTTTGTTAGCTTATCGGACATGAGTATGGGTATAAAAAAATTTCGTTAACTTATCGGGTAAGGATACGTGTAAGAGCTATATCGTACCCGTTACTCATTGGATAAATTATATAAATATATATTATAATTTATTTCATAGCTTGAAAACAGTTACTCATTGGGTTTCCGATCTTGCTGTGCCTGAAAGAAATCAATATTTCATAGGCCATTGGGCCATTGGCCTACTAGCCTTCTGGGCCACTGCTGAATTAAAGAATTAGAACTTTGGGCCCTTGAGACCCATCGGACCCAAACAGATACTACAAGAATAAATGCAAACAAATACATAGATGTAGTTATAGGTATTTTTGGGCTTGGGCCCTGTTTTGGCCGAGTGTGGCATATATATATATACAGATATTACAGTACAAAATTAGCGGTTCGGCCCATAAATACTTAATAACTAGACCCGAGGATAAGAAAGATCGAGAAGGGTATAAGGGAAATGACAACCATAAGTCCGTGCAGCGCGAACTTCGGCTATGACGCACGAGTACGAACTTCTAATCCCACTCCAGGATTAACACAAACCAAACATAAACTAAAATTAACCAACTTGTTTTTCGATATATTTTCTATACTATATTTATCACAATAAACAATATAACGTATAATATACGGCTCAGTTATATAGTAGGATAGTAGCTTGGTACGACATCGTATTTGACATGATGACACCTGATTTACTAATAATGCATAACGAATAAATTAAGTAACTAAACTTGATATAATACTAAACAATATAATTAAATAATTATAAGTGTTACTAAGTGTAATATATATAGATATATACACACACACACACATATATATATATATATACCAAATAACCAAATAACTATATAATAAATTACATACATATGAGTATGTACGTAAGTATATATATAGAGCATGGCTAAAATAATATGCATAGTACACCACATAACGTACTATGCATATAGATATAGGTCATTAAATTGAGATTTAAGTTGCTCAATAAATTCTTCATATGAAAATATTGTAGGAAATAAAATTTCGTGATTTTTAGAGCTTTCTAGCTATTTTTTAAATATTTTTTAAAAACAGTCCAGATTTAATACTACAAAAGTGCCCTTTCTGGGCTGTTTTTAAAAAATATTTAAAAAATAGCAAGAAAGCTCTAAAAATCACGAAATTTTATTTCCTACAAGATTTCCTCATCAAAATTACAAGCAAAGCAGGCTCCCAGACGACCAGACAGCTGTAAGTTAGAAAATTGTCGAATTAACTGGAAGACTTTGGACCCAGTTAATTTTCTTACAGCAGGAAGAAATATCAAAGCAGGCTCCAGTTCTTTTTAGAAAATAGTTAATAAGTATGAAAATTCAAAGTCCACAAATCAGGCCCAGGCATCTGTAATTTTGGACCCAGGCACAATTAAAACTGGACTAACCTTTTGCTTATTTTCAACAATCCAGCCCAGGCAAGTTCCTGGGCTTGCCCATACACAAATCCGCCTCTGTCCACATCGTATGGTAGTTATAAATAAAATATCATTTTTGAAAGATTTACAAAAAAAAATAAATGCGGCCAAACTAATAATTTGAATGTCTAATGATCTAATTGATTTCATCTTTTTATTTGTAAGACATAGATTTATTCCCTAACCAATACATCATGAATTTTAATTTGAATAATGATATCAGATATATGTATTTGTAAGAGTTACATGTAATGTAAAAAAATTAGATGTGTACTACAAATATTCTATATAATTCAAGCAAATATTTTAGCTAACTATGCGAGAATTCAAATGAAATAGTTTTCATTGATAAATTATCAACAAATTTGACTTTTGGTTTCGTAGGTTTTGTAAAACAATTTCTAGGGACTTCCTGCAACGTTTTCTTTTCTATATGAGGTGTGGTATATATATAAAGCTGTCATTCTATATTTTTCTCCTTTTATTTTATAAAAAAAGTGTCTCTAACATTATCTCTTCATTTCTTTCACTATCATGTTCAGAAAAAAAAAAAAAACAAGAAGAGTGCAACACAAGTAAAATAAAAGAACCAATAAATTAAGAATCATAACCCAAATAATGCTTTTTGGTCATTTCTATGGAAGAATAGAAAGGTTCAACCTAGAATCCTCACCTTCATCTAGAGAGCAGTTCATAATGCACTTCCGACAGCACTTAAACTGCATGGTATTTTCCAAAATCACTCTCCTATTTGCATCAGATGCAATCAACAGGAAGAGAGTATTAGTCACTTACTCTTTCACTGTCCTGCATCAAGGGCCACGTGGTTTGCTTCTCCTCTAAATTGAAGGGTTGATCTTCTTCAACATGACGTCTTTGCATTGCTTAACCAGGTGCTTCCCCGGCTTACACAAGACCAAATTGATCTTTTCTTTGCTATAGCATGGCAAGTATGGAAGGCCAGATGTGAAATCTGTTTTCAAGGCAAAAATTACATCATTCAAGATATTCTGTCAAAAGCAACTTTCCAGCTGGCTCCATTCCAATTGGCGAATGTTGCACCACCCAAAATTTCTGAATTAATTACTACAATCAGGATACTGGCAAATGGTATTGCCATTAATTTTCTTCGATGGCTCCTGGGACTCTAAGGAAAAAGCGGCAACTGCCATGCTCATGTTCAACTCAGCTGGTTTGGTGACCTTCAATGTGGAAAAAATTGAAGCACAAGATCCATTTAAGGCTGAAGCACAAGCTCTATCAAATGCCCTTATGCAAATTATACCAATACTTGTTACTCATCACATGTACTATATTTTCTCTGATTGTGTTTTATTGGTTAAAATTATTAACTTTAGATTGATGCAGGAAATTCCTTCCAGGAGAGCACGAAAAGTTATCAGTGGTTGCATATCCATAATTATGTCAGACCATCATAACTTGTGCCTTTCCTATGCGCCTAGATCATGCATCAAGCAAGCCCACGATATGGCAAATGAAATGAGGAAACATGGAGAGCTCAACTCAGAGAAGTTATCAAAAATCATGGAAGCGCCTTCATCTTTTGTCTGGGATAAAACCTAAGTAATTTGGTTGCTAAGGAAAATTTTGTACTGTAACAGCCCCTTTTTGTTTAAATATATAAGGGTTGACTATTTACTTTAATTATGTTTAATCAGTAGGTGATCTAAGTAGGAGCTCACTCTGTCAAGCTCCTATCTACTTATGTTTCTAGAATATCTTTTGTTAACGCTGTAATCTGCATTGTTGTGTTTATAATGTATGCCTAGCGGGCTTTGGTTTCAAAAAAAAAAAAAAAAAAAGAACGAGACACATCTACAGAAAGTTATGACGGCGTGAGCAATTAAGGTTTGCCACTTTACTCTTTAGTTGCCATGGAAAAAAAAACACTTTATTACAAACCCCACAATTCTATTCACAACTCTAAAGGTGAGAAAAGTACTTCAAAATGAACCTCACTATTTTCAGACACAAACTTATTACGCTAGTTAAAATTTCAATTATAGTGAATTACTTCATAAAGAAAGAATATGATTTATGCATATTTTTCTATTGAAGCATTTGTTCATTTAGGATGTATCACTTTAGTATACAAGTTCAAAATAAGTGCAGCAATGGCGGATTTATGTTGGGACAAGTTCAGACTAGTATTTGGAGTTGACTTTTAAAAAATACAACATATAATGAATTTGTGTTGATAATTATAATGAGAATTGAACTTTAAATATAGTTCTAATGTATTTGTATCTGACTTTGATTTCAACATGTCTAATCTTAATTGTGCCTTAATTTGATTGAGCCTCTGACTTAGTTGTAATTGTAAATCTAATAACAAATTATAGATTTTTTTAGAGAGCGAGAGGAGATAAAAGTAGATGCAGATGGAGAAGATATGAGCACACCTATAACTATAAGTCTCCTTTAGACCTACAGTAATATAATACTGTAGCAGCATATATGATATATTACATGCTTTTGAATTTGATACACTATATATATATACTATGTTTGAGGTCTGGTTCAGCATGCTTCCTCTAGGCGCAAAACAAAATTAACATTGCTCTTTCCTCCAGCCTAGTAACACATACCTAATCAGTAATCACGATAAAAAAGCCCAACATCTACGCTCATCCAAGCCCATTGGGCCGCATTCAGTACATACAAAAATTTGTTTTTTTTGCACTGAGAGAGAGGTGGTGACTGGTAACTTGGCCCATTTAATGAATAAATGTGAATGTTAACATATATAACTTCTTCTTCTTCTTCTTATTCTTCTTCTGAAAATAAATACAACAATTAGAGCATCTCCATTTGTACAATTGCTAAACACATCATTTTTGGTCACATCACATCACATCACAAATATAGTCAATTCTATTTAAGAATAATTTCAAATTCAATCGTGCAAATTATGTCCTTTCAAATATAGACTCCACCAGATAAGTAATTTAATTAAAATGTTGCTAAATTTAATTAACGATCCCAATATAGCAATTGTTAAAGTGATTGGCGGCCAGTAGGATGCATCCTATATAAGAACTTGTTTCAGGAGTCATTTCTCACAACACACATTGCCAATCAAAGTTCTTCCTCTTTCATCGTTAGTTTCTTATCTCCCACAAAAGCTAATGGAAGACAACAGCGTAAAGACGGTCACCCTCAAGAGCTCCGACGGAGAACAATTCGTAGTGCCGATGGAGGCGGTGATGCAGTCTCGAACAATCTGTCATCTTATCGAAGATGATTGTGCTGAAACCGCCATTCCGTTACACAATGTCAATTCCAGGATCCTCGTGATGGTCGTCGAGTATTGCACAAAACATATCATTGGGATGGAGAAGGCAGCAGATACACCGACCATGGTTGATGAGGCTCAGAAGGCAGAGGGAAGCTTGGCCGAGATGCCCAAAGCGATGTCACCCGAGGAGGAGATGAAGCAATGGGATGAAAAGTTTCTGGACATTGATAAAGACACATTACTCGATCTTATTTTGGCTGCTAATTATCTCGATATTCATGCTTTGCTCGACATGACGTGCGGGAAGATAGCCGACATGATAAAGGGGAAGACACCGGCAGAAATTCGCAAGACCTTTGATATAAAAAATGACTTCACGCCTGAAGAAGAAGAGGAAATTCTTCGTGAAAATGCGTGGGCCTTTGATGAAGAAAATTAGTTGCATATGTCTTTGTATTGTTTTAATTGTTTTCTTAAATCTATATTGCTTCTTAGTAACCAGTTCTTAACATCTATGTAGCATCGTTTTTATGATTTTATCAATTGTCTAATGTCGTTGATGTGGATGAGTTGGTATTTTTTATTTTATAAAAATACTAAACGTTTACGAGATTCTACTTGAAAAGATCTATGTTACTATTGAGTATTTTTTAATTTACATCTCTTGTTGTCTAAGCTTATTTCATACATGGCTGTAGGATTGGTTTGTGGTTTTAATATTGTTTATAAAGGAATCAGAAGCTAATTTAATAGTTAATTTTGGGTGCGTTTGGATCATGTCATGATTAGTGCAAAAATAGTGCTATCTAGATTAGTGGTTGAAATAGTGGTTACTTTTTGCTATCTAGGTTAGTGCAAAAATAGTGCTATCTAGATTAGTGAAAATGTTGTTTGGATTGCACATTTGGAGTAGTGATTGTGAGAATTAGTAAAATAATAATTTATTTTAGTTTTTTAATGGATAATAATAATAATATTAAAATAATAAAATATTTATATCAGTTTATAATATAATATAATAATACGATACTAATAATACGATAATAATAACACAAATGACAATAATACAAAATATTAAAGTAAATAATATAATAAAATGAAAATAATAATAAAATTAATAATAATAAAATAATAATAATTACAATAATAATAATAATAATAATAACAATAGCAACAATAATAATAATAAAATAATGACAATTACAATAATAATAATGACAATTACAATAATAATAATAAAAAATAATAATAATGACAATTATAATAATAATAAAATAATGATAATTACAATAATAATAATAATGACAATAATAATAACAATGATAATGATAATAATAATAATAATAATAATAAAAAAAAATAATGACAATTACAATAATACTAATAAAATAATAATTATAATAATAATAATAACAATAATAACAACAACAACAATAATAATAATAATGATGAAAATTACAATACTAATAATTATAATTATAATTATAATAATAACAACAACAACAACAATAATAATAATAATAATAATAATAATAATAATAATGACAATTACAATAATAATAAAATAATAATGACAATTACAATAATACTAATAAAATAATAATAATAATAATAATAACAATAACAATAATAACAACAACAACAATAATAATAATAATAATAATAATGAAAATTACAATACTAACAATTATAATTATAATTATAATAATAACAACAACAACAACAATAATAATAATAATAATAATGATGATAATTACAATAATAATAATAATAATAATAAAATAATGAAAATTACAATAATAATAATAATAATAATAATAAAATAATTTTCTCTCTCTTACATTTTCCTCTCTAATCACTACTCACGCTAATTCAACAAAAATGGTGAGTTAGCGAATTAGCAGCTAACCACAACTATTTACTAATCACAAGTTTGTGTTTGGATTAAATACTGTAGAAAAAATAGGAGTTATTCTGAAAATAGCACTAATCACGGGGATCCAAACACACCCTTTGAGAAATAATCTCTAGATTGGTGAGAACTCCAAATAAGAACTATTTTGTCGAGTCCTATCTAGTATGATAGCTATGTTATTCGAATACTTCAAATATCTTACTGCATTCGTATCTGATACTTGTCGCACCCGTATCCGATACGATTCTCGTGCGATACTTCATGTGATAACCATAGTGTTTTTTTAGTCGTTGTTTTCTCACGTCGTTGTAAGGTTGAAGCCACTTCTCTTCAAAAGACATATTACTCCTGCATTTTATTCCCTCTTGTGTATAATAATAATTTTTATTAATAAAAGAAAATAAAGGGGCATTATTCTTTGCAGTATAACTACACATGGAGACATCCATTATCTCGAAACTTTTTACCATTGAGATGGATCAAGGAAAAATAACTAAGATAAAAAAAAATGTACAAGCACGTTTCTAACTATATATGTATCAGATAGTTGGTTAAGGTATTAGATTTTATTAAAAAAGATTCTGAATTTAAATAATACTTGTGATAATTTTTCAGATTTGAATGAATGTGTTGTGTGTAGTGTGTAGTGTAAGCTACTTACGAAAATGAATCAAAAAATAATAAAATAATAAAAAAGCCATGTATCAGTGGAACCTATTCAGATTTGAAAAAGATCACTTAATTCAAGAATAAGTTATATGGACAATAATTCAACGAGCCTATTCAAAACGCTTATAAAAAATTAATTAAAAAGAACACAAAATAATTGATAAATTTCTGTCATTAAGATATGCGCGAATTTTGACAAATTCTTACCCAATTTTACAAATTAATGGTCATTTAATTAATTTACAAAATAATTATAATTTAGATATATTAGAATTTGATAGAATGATCAATGGGCTGCAAACAGATCAAATTTCATACAACGGTCAATCTTATCTACATGAGATAAATAATATAATTGTGAAAATATTTCATTATCAAATGCCAATGTTGTCAAATAAAATTAATTGCCTGTACATTACTTCTCTAAATAAACGAAATAATATCAATTCTCTAAATAAAAATGGAAACGTGCTTGTACATTTATTGCCTGTACATTACTGTTTGACTTTTTTCATTTATTTAGAGAAGTAATGTACAGGCAATTAATTTTTTCATAAAAATGGAAAGTTGGACTGTGCGCATTATTCTGAACGATTTCGCCCTACACACTATCAAGAATGTTTTCATAGAATACATGGGTGCAGACTAAATAAAACAGATATTCAGACTAAATAAAACATGTGTTAATAATAGTTGTTTTCAGTCTTTTTTTGCACTGTTTCATGTCTGATTTGCACAAATTCATGGGGTGCAGACTAAATAAAATAAGTATTCAGACTAAATATAACATGTTTTCATACTAGCTGTTCGAAATATGTTTTTTCACTGAATCAAGCATTTTTTGTGAGAAAATTTTAGCAAAAAAGGTGAAGAAAAACTAAAAAATATGATTTGCAAACTTTAGAGGCATTTTTTTGGGGTCAAAACAGCGTTGTTACGAGGTTACACACGGTAAAGTGTGTGCGTCGTGTCGTGCCATTTCGGAAAAGTGCTCATACACGCGAATCGAAGTTACGAGTCAAAAGTTACGTTTGAAGATCAAACGTTATTTTGTGCTCATAGCAACTAAGGATATGGTCATACTAGTTCAGGCTAAATAAAAGAGGTGTTCAGACTAAATAAAAGAGGCGTTCATACTAAATATAAGAGGTGTTCAGACTAAATAAAAGAGGTATTCAGACTAAGTAAAGACGTGTTCAGACTAAATAAAACAGGTGTTCAGACTAAATAAAATATGTGTTCAAATTAAATAAAACAGGTGTTAGACTAGTTATTTCAGGTCTGTTTTTGCACTGCTTCAAGTCAATTCTGCACAAAAAAATGAGGCACAAACTAAAAAAAAAATGTGTTCAGACTAAAAAAGAAAGATGTTCGACTTAAATAAAATAGGTGTTCAGACTTGTTGTTTCAATCCTGTTTTTTTCACTATTTCAAATATGTTTTGTACAGAAATGGTGTGCATACTAAATAAAACATGTGTGCATACTAACTAAGAATATATTCATACTAACTCATCTAATGATTATACTAATACATTTTGTGTTTATACTAAATCTTGTGTGTTAATATCAATGTCTCAGCTGGTGATACTAGCACCTTTGATGTTGATACTAATTCCTTTGCTGTTGATATCAATGCCTCAAGTGCTGATACTACCAGATTTTGTTGTTGGTACTAATTCCTTTGTTGTTGATGTTGAACAATTCTGGTGTTGATACTAATTCTTTTTCTCTCGTTATTGATGCTAGTTATGGATCCTACTTGTAAGATTTAATGAGACACAATCTACCGATCTCTTTTGTTTTGTTTTGAATAGATTTGGGTCTCATGAGCTAGAAGGCTAGAGACTTGGTTTTTATCATCTAGAATCATGTACTCCTAGCGTAAATCTGAAATTCAACAATGAAAATCATTTATCTTATGCAAGATACGAATATGAGATGCAAAATTCTGAGATACTGAAATAATTTCTCATATAAAAAAGGAGCGCTATTTTCAGCGCTCAACTTACAAAATCGAGTGCAGAGAGAATATTTTTGTACATTAGAACAGTTATGTCCTCCATCAAATATTATCCTTTTTTTAGCAAACAAGTTTATATGGAATGCACTTTTAAAGAAATTATTTCTTACACTTCATAGGAAACAATTAGCCTGATATTCGTTTTGTTTTAAAGTTCAGTAGTTGCTTCATCTTGCAAAGTGTCCATTACAATTACAATCTCTAAATTATTTTTCAAATTAATCAAAATATTTATTTCTCATTTTTCTTTGGTTAATTTAATATTTAATTTATGAACTCAAGTATTATAAATCTTTATGTCCAATCATCATGCAACAAATAAAAAATAACATAAATACGTAAAACATTATATTTGTTGTACGTAGTTGTGTGTAAAATCTTTGTGAATGGGCACAAAATCAATTAAATAATTTAGAACAACTAACTTAAAAAAAATCATGTTCATACAACAATTGCTCATTTAGGCTTTTTAATTAAAAAAATTAGGCTGCTAAAATTAAGAATTATGAAACTTTTAATAATAAAATTGGCATGTAACAAATTTAAATAGAAAATTGGAAAATGCTAATGTAAACTGAAAAAAAGAACATATTAAAATTGACACTCAGTAATAGACCTTACATCTTTTGAGACATTCTACAATATTAAGCACTAATCATTGAATATACTATATTAATTACTTTTAATTTTAATTGAGAAATGGCTAAAGAATTTTAACATCTTTTACTAATAAATTTTAGTTTTTTGTGATGTATCCCTAATGGAAATATAAAATTAATTATTTTATTGTGAGATCATGTATTGAAATTCTTTATGAACGTTGCAAAATTTTGATAGTATTTTTTCAATCTAAAAATATATTAACTTCCTAATAATGTATATTTTTGAGGTAAAATCCGAGTAATATATCTAGTAGAAATTATAAATATTACAAATAAAATAAAATAAAACAGATACTGTGGTAGTTCCAATTAATTTTACATGTAATCAATAAAAGACCGGATAAAATTATGACATCAACAGATTGAATTGTATGAAAAAAATAATTATATCTAATATCACATAAGAGCATTTCCATTCATGAAACTATTGGAGTTTCTACTATGACGTGGCAGTTTCTAAATGAGTTTCAGGAATGTAGATGAGTTTCTTATTTAGAAATTTTGCTCAAGAGTTTCTTATTTAGCAACTATGCTTTAGAGTTTATAAACTGTGACGTGGTTTACTCATTGGCTAAAATTGATCCGTCTCTCATGATATTGGTAATATTTGCTGACGTGGCAACTTAGAAACTCTAACTTTTCAGTTTTAGAAATTGAGAGTTTAGAAACTAAAAAAAATTAAATATCATAAATGCATATTGTTTCGTATTATAAATACATAAAGATAAAGATAAAGTTTCTTGTTATTATAAATTCTTCATATTATTTAAGCCATGCTCATATATATATACATAAAGATAAAGTTTAGTTTAATTTAATTTTTTATATTCCTGAATATTAACTATATCTTGATGAGCTAAATGCGCATATATTTATGCCATTAAATATACCTTCATAAAATTCCACCTTTAAAATTTATATTTTGTTTGATGGAAGACCAAGTGTTTTTCAAAATTGATTCCAATTTGATACACATATTCAAATAATTGAAAACACATCAACAATTCTTAATTTTAATTTAAAACATATTATCATAAGATTTCAATATCATAAAATAAGTCATACGTTACAATTACCCATGTAATTTTTTTTTTTTTTTTTTTTGAGAAAAAGATGGGGTCAAAGTCCCAAATTTCATTAATGGTGATCACAAGATGTGATTTATTTCAAGAGTATTAGTAACAGAGTGAAAAGCTTAACTGTTCATATGCAAGGGCGGAACCAGAACACCGAGTTAGAGGGGCGATTTGCAAGTATAATCTAATTTTTAATGTTATAAAGATGTAAAAATAATAATTTTGATCAAATTATACAAAATTTAATATTTTTTCAATTTTAATCAAAATTTTAACTAAAATATTATCATTTAACTAAAAAAATAAACAAGGAGTTCAAACTTTTCCCCAATTTAAAATTGTTCATTCTATCTGAGAATATTCGCCGACATCTCTTCCGTCATATACTTTCTCAATATCGATCATCACATATACAAATTATTGAGCATGACATATAATTTTGTCATGAAAATTAATTATCCATGTATAATTATGATGTGTCAAAAAGGTTTACTTTTCAATTTCGAAGATCAAATTTAGTAACTATCATAAATGCATATTGTTTCGTATGAGGACCTTCAAAATCAATATTCTGCCTCATATAAAAAATTACACCGGTCATGTGAATTTTCGCAGGGTTATATTGAAATTTCTTGTTATGATTTCAAACGTAAATGAAATCTAATGAAAATATGCTTATGACATCTAAAATCAGATGACGATTTTACACGTCTTTATAATAATAA
This sequence comes from Eleocharis quinqueflora, assembly GCA_964058865.1. Lineage (NCBI taxonomy): Eukaryota > Viridiplantae > Streptophyta > Magnoliopsida > Poales > Cyperaceae > Eleocharis > Eleocharis quinqueflora. The sequence goes on from CAXKVX010001493.1 coordinate 195,581, forward strand.
ATAAATATAAGAAAACCTTGCAGCCCGTGTATCGGTCTATGCATTCTTCACATCTACTAATTAATTTATGGCCTTAAGCGAAGTCTCTTTCTTTGTTCTCTGATGAAGTGTGTGTCACCTTTCAGAGTAATCAAAGTTATACTTTTAGATTTGACTTCAACAAGTGACAGTAATTCTTCCACGCCAAGATTTGTGAATCACGTGACTCAAAAAGATCAACATATGGAATTTGTCAAATTAATCAGATACATATGGATACATACAATGAAGTTTTGCGCTATTCATTTTCTTCTTCAATATAATCCACAAAAATCCCAGTCTCTTTCAAAAGCTACTCTTTGTTATTTACGAGCCATAACATCTGTACAAACTGTTACCATAATGGTCCTACAAATGGTAATTTCTTTGCTGAGGGAGGCAATGTCTGATTCAGAGTACCAACATAATGGTCCTACAAATGCAAAGGGTATAAATATAAACATTCTGACAAACAAAAGGTACAGACATTTAATCATGGAAGTTGGAACCACCAACAACGAAGATATAGTCAAAACAAAGCATATTACAACCATAACATCAGTACAGAAAGTTCAATTCCTTTTCTAGAGGCCCCATTTATGCCAACGTTGCAAAATGCACCCATCCATACCAATCACAATGAGATTCTCGAGGATCTCAACATGATAACAATAAAAAAAACACCATAATTCAACATAACCCCATAAAAAGGAAAAACAACATGCAACAAACTCTTTACTTCTCTATTCTTTTTTCAAGAAACCATATTGACTAAAACCCTAAAATTAAATCGACCCATTCTCCGGCTCTCCAGTACTGGTGCTGGTATAATTGGTATGCTTGTTAGAAGATCCCTTGCATTTATCAACAGGATACTTGATGCCATTCAAACCAATTTTTCTAAGGGCAGCCTGGCCCAAATCAATACCACACATGTCAGAAAGGCGCACCAGGTAAAGCAAAACATCCGCGAGTTCTTCCCCCAAATGCACCTTTTCTCCCTCATCCCAACCTGGCAGACCCTTCGGCACCTCACCTTTCCATTGGAAGATCTCTGATAGCTCACCTACCTCCCCAACCTAGATACATAAAAGGAATAGTTGTTACAATTAGAAGGAAAAAAAATTATGACGACTACGATAATGATAAAAGTTAACATTAGAGTATAAAGTTAAAAAAAACAACTTCAAAATTTATTTAGTGCTTGGTGTAAAAATAGGACTGCAGCAAGACATGCATCTGCTCCAGTGCTTGTTGTCATTTTGTAGGAGCCTATACAACAGCATATAACAATATACATTTGCAATTATTGGCGTGCTGGAACAATGCTCTCATATGTATCATGTACAACTATTATAAGGATTTGTTTTGTTTCTTGAGAAACATTCCAGATGAAATTTATGGTTCTATCTTCAAAATAGTACAAATGTTGCATCTTCGGGATAGTACAATTATTGCATATGTATCTTTGCTATATGCAATATCTATAATACCAAAGAATCTTCAGAATAAACCTGTCATTGTCATACACCCATCAAAATATTATCAACTAACAGATTTAATGAACAAGTAAACAACCATAATAATCCTAACATCGTAGTTCGTAACAGTGATGTTGATTGTTATCATAATAGTAATTAAGAATAATAATGCAATAGGCAAAGCCAACTTTCCTCAAAAAAGAATAATAATGCAACAACTTTTTGTTTAACAATATTTGCTATTACAAAAAAACCAACCACGCACTCAGAAAGTTGTGACCTAACTGACATAGATTCCCCAATTCCCTGCCTCCCAACCTAGAGTTAATTTAGTACATTGCTGAGTCAGATAGCTTTTAAAAGTGATTTAGTTCAAAGGAAGTTCTAAACTAGAACAGGAGATGGTTTGTTCTTTCCTATATATGGGAACTTTTAAAGGAGAACAAGCAGCAAGTATCAATTGCTCTGTACAATGCATTATTGGCAAACAGTACACTAACAGGGCCAAGAGGTAGGCCACCTTTCTAACAGAAGCATTAGAATTTAGAACCCATTATCAACACACATAAATCAGATTTCTTTTTCTTCAATATTCTCAATTTTTCAAACTTACACTAATATCAAAAGAAATTGCCTGGGCTAACACACAAGATAACTCTTAAGTTTTCTTATAATTGCAAGATATAACATTTCAGAACAGGAACTCCCTAGAGTTAATTTTGTCTACATAATCAGCTAGTATCTGGAAAGACTGGAATCCGTATCCCCTAGAATAAAAATTCTGACCGGTCCCCCTAATTCAGGCCTGCCCGCACAGTATTTGCTACAACGCCGCTACAATGTCTACGCAGTAAAACTGCCCATTTCCAGCTGGAAATTTCTAACCATTTCAGAGGATAAGGATCCATCTGCTGCTTGTATAATTGTCTTATAATGCATTTTTTCAGAAATCATCTAGGACATTTTTCAATATTTAGACTAGATCTAAAAGAAGAAATTGCATTTTTTAAACAGTGCAGCAAGACAATGCAAAACTCCAATTAAACAAAAAGACAAAAATAAAACGCAAAAGAGGAAGACCCAGAAATAATATTACAGAAATCATATCGCTCCCCTTTAAGGCGGCAACTTCCACAAAAGGAGGCAGAAAAAATCCCAGGAAACAAACAAATCAAATCAAGACCAAACAATGGAGGATAAAGGAACAGGAGAAAGGTCTTGAGAAAGGCCATGCTAAAAACTAAATTTCACAAGTGACCCGGACACTCTTTTTGTTTTTTTTTTTTTTGGGCGCTTTTCGGTGAAAGAAATTGGCAAAGTCCTATGAATCTCTGTACATTACATTGTTTTCGTATCTTTCTATTACATAATACAACGAAATGGTAAGGTCATTGTGCAAGAGATCGCACAACTATGAACTAGTAAATCAATGCCAGGATGAAACCCAACATAGATATGAGACAATATTATCCAGTATCCACCACAGGGAACACCGATCGAAGAAAAAAACGAAAATCTACCTAACGAAGTAGCTAAGCGCGAGATCAAACAATGGAAAACCCTAACCATTTTACACGACGACTAATCAGAAACGAGGGCATGTAAACCGATCAACCAAGGCTAAAACCTATTTGCATAACATAGAATAGAAACTAAAAAAAGGCAAGTTAGAGGAGATAACCAGAGCAAGGAGGAGATTCCTCGGGCTGTGAAACTGCTCCCAATCTCTCTCTCTCGCAAACTCCGCCATTTTCTTTCTCAAATCTTCTAAGGTCACAGCCTTCTCTCCTTGTGCCACGTCAGATGCACCTCCGTCCATCTCTCTCTCTCTCTCTCTCTCTCTCTCTTTCTCTTTCTATCTCTTCCTTTCTCTCTCCCTTCCTCTTTCTAAAAGTGTTCGAAACACTGTTGAGTCTCTTTCTCTGTCGCGAAATAAATAGCAATGTTGAGAGGAAAGGAGGCCAGTAGTAGGCAACAAAGAGGGAGAGAAACTTCCACGCGGATCGGATCACTTTGTTTTAGTATAAATTATATACAGCGGGTCAATTAGACTGCATTCTCTACCCGCTATATATTATACCAAATATAAAAAAATTGAACCATCAGATGGTGGATTGGTGGGGTATGGTTTTTAGTTTAATCTACGAGTCTAGAATCCAGATCATCTGTATCAGATTCAATGAATAAAATATGATGCGAATCACTCAAAAGATTGTCCTTCATCGTATCTGGCATTTACTAACCGGTTCTCTCGGCTCGGGTTTTGGTGGAACCCACCTGTCAGGAGTTACAATGTTTAAAAACCAAGGCCTCGTAAACCATATTTGTTGCTCTCGAATAAAAATAGAACAAAGGCCTCTCGGGTTTTGTAAAGCAATTTTTTTGTTGCACTTTTCTTTGTTCTTTTTTAGTTTTGACGGACACCAGTCAATCCCCGCCAATTATTTAATTTATAGGTATGTTTCTTTAAATATATTTGACATAAACCATATTTGGAAAGCTTGAAAATCCAACTTAATCTGAATTAGGTTTAACACAATTTTATTTTATCCTCTACAACTGATATACCGGTATCTTAATTGTTAGCATCGTTTTATGAAGCTTTTGTTATCATCACTGCCATTATAGCTTTATAAAAAAGAAAATATTCGATCGATATCATCATCAATTTTTTCATCGATACGCACTGAACAAGAATATGCATATTGCATAATAATCAAAATAGCATGTATAATAACAACAATAATTTTCAAATTGAGTGCAATATTAATAACGATGCTAATAATCAATTCAATGAGCGTATCGATCTCCATTTTGATGATAGCGGTAATGACACTGATTGGTCTAAAGTCTGAGAGGTTTTCCACTCCAGTTTTTTGAGGGATGAGGTTAATGCAGGCACAGTTTAGCCTACAAAAGTAAAGGCAATTGTTGTCTAAATAAGAAAGAATAGATAGAAGAAAGAGAGAATGACTGACATGTATCTCATAATGAGAAGCATCTTCGTTTTCAGTCGAGCGTTCAATCAATTAGATGTAAAATAATAAAAATAATATGCATAATAACAAAAACAACATGCAAACTGAATCTAACTGAAACCGTCTTGTTCGTATCGATGATGGGATCGATGACGAAATCGATATATCAGTTCCCTTAAAAAATCATTCAATTTATTTAGATTAGACTCGACAAGGTATTTGGTCGAAAAATAAAGAAAAATATCAGATGTATGAAGTTCAATTGAATTTCATTTTTTTAAACATGTATTGAATTTTAGATAAAATGAATGCAAATAAACGTATTTGGTATCTCTACATTTCTTTACTTTTTTTGAGATAATCCTCATACCTCTTAAAAAATATTAATAACTATATGTATATATTTTTTATATATACATATAATTATTAATACATATGTATATATTGACTCACACTGTACATAATCCTGCATATGCTTCTGAAGTGGACAAATATTGAGAAGTTTAATCGTATCGATTTTGACTATACCGGTTTGTCGACCGTCATATAATAATATATAATGCTTCATTTTTGTTTTTAAGTTTGAAATATTATGTTTATGAACGCATGAAAATTTGTTATTTGTGTTTGGAATTCATGTTTAGAGTAATGAGGATCCGCAATATAATAATTAACAAAGTTGTAGCAATTAATTTAATCATATTTATTTTTTACGAGTATTGAGGTCAAAGCAATAAATAAATTTTATCATGTTAAAATTACTGATTTGACCGATATGTTGCAATTCTTCTTAAAAATATAATGAAATTTTGATAAATTCAACTAAATTTTGGAAAATTAATGGGGTCAATTGACCACCATGCATGTTCTACATGTATATGAATACGTAGGCATGAAAATCTATGTTTTGCATTTTGTATGAGCGCATGCATCTAGAATATTTAACTTCGAACTTTACAATATTGCATGCAATGGCGGATTCAGAGATTATTTTAGTCCGAACACAATTAAATTCGAACTCTGAAGTTGAAATCAAGTCCCGACACAAACTCATTAAAACCTACTAAAATATCGTAAAAAGTCATTTTTCACTACAAAAATAATTAAAAATACACTAAATTTTGCGTTTTTTTTTTAAATCAAGTCCGGATCCGAACCTGTCCTTGAATAGCTCCGCCTCTGGTTGCATGCGCAATAATATTGTTTTGAAAGCAGATCGGGCACGGGTACGAGTCGGGTACGAGTCGGGTACGAGTCGGGCACGGGCAGGTAAACCCGCCCGGATTTTTTTAAAACCCTAGTTTATGGTACATCTCTGATCACTATCATTGATTTTACAAAGCCAATAAAGTCACTTTGCAACATAAGTTATATTTGGTACATATCAGTAATTTATTTGAGTAATGAATCATTAATACCGATTGTAGTTTCATATAGTCATGTGTAGTAATTTTGGAAGTTTATAAAAGTGAATATATCTCATTAATTATTCTTTATTCTAAATCAATTTTGCTTAAAGCTTTTCACGTGTAAGAAGAGTGAATACATGATGTTTATTAAGAATTTATATATTTAGTAACTAGCATCACAATTTAGTAATAGGGAATTTAATTAATTATATGTAAATTCACAATAATAGTTATAATTAAATAATTTATATCCTTTCAAAAATGATAAACTACATTATTATTTTATTTTTAGCACACATATTGATCATATCAAAAAAATTGATTATCGTTAACATACTATGAAAAGAAATATATTGCTTTGAAGTTTTAACTAAGAATAGCCGATGCAATCCAATAGTTTTGGACTTTGAACTAATGAGGGACATATTTAATTTATTATCAATATTCATGTTTAAACTATTATCAACATTTATATTTATAACATATTTATCATGTCATTTACTTCCTCCAACTCAATGATAGGTTTAAAAGTCTCAAATTTGTATAAGAATGTTTTATTAATGAGTTATTTGAACAAATTCGCAATCAATAAAATTATTCTTGTGAAAAAACCATTTTGTGGTGACATTTTTTACGAAAACTTTTAGATTTTCTAAGAGATGTTGTGAAAAGAAATAAATTTGGGAAAATCTAACTTACACCTAGATAGGTGCTCTCTAGATACTACACTCAATTCATATCATTTGATTGCATTGAGACTCACATCGTAGATTTCATTCAAACGGAATGAATTGAGTGAAATACCTAGAGAGCACCTATCTAGATGTACTTAAGTTTTTTCCAATAAATCTAATCGAAACAAAGATATAATTCAGAGTTCATTAATTTAGTTTGCATATCATCCAAAAATCATCCACATGAAATAAATTGGTCAAACCAATTTTATAAACTAGAAAAAAAAAACAAATATTTTCCAAAGAAAAATGTTCTATTTTTTTTTTTTTGCTTTATATAGTTATTATGGTTTTTGGTATTTATATATTGTTTTTGACATATCGATAGCTACAATTGTGGTTAGGGATGTAAACATATCAGACACAGAGGGATAATTGTCTTACCATATTCTAGTATGTTACAATTTTTCAGATACAAATACAAATAGTTTCAGATACGAATACAGATAAAATATTAATCAGATATTGAATACATAACGAATATTAGACGGATACGCACACATATATGAATAGTAATACAATTCGGACAATTTTTCACAAGTGGGATGTTTCCAGTGAAATCTTACTCATAATGTAATGTCACTAACTTTTGGAAAATTAATATGAGGAAATTTATTACCTCCATGGTATTATTTTTGTAAGAATATTATTTGTTTTTGGTCTGAAACCTTCTTTGATCATAGAAACATGCTGAAACATGCAGTGTATGAAAATAGCACAAACTATAAAATATAAGGAAATATAACTAAATTTAGAAACAAATAATAAATACGACCTGCGTATCATAAAATCAAATTTAAAATTCTACATTGAAGAGTCGGTGGACCCCACAGTAATTGATGTACTTCCCTTTTTTGTTGGGTGTATGTGTATCAGCGAATTAAATTCTTTCGAGTTATATTTTTTTCTATACCCATTGTATCCCTATTTAATTAAGTTCATAATAAAAATAGAAAGTTTATTACATCGTCAATAATGTAATTTTAACCGTTGAATGTTTCGTAAGATTGGATGTACTCTAATTTGAGATGCACATCAGCATTACTCTAATATGGTAATGCGCACACCATTTTCAAAGTATCTAAAGATAACTAATTTACCAAATTGGTATTAAATTTTGGAAAGAGGTCAGTTGTAACTTGTACGAGAGGAATTTTTTATAGATATTGCCATATATTAATATAATGGACGATTTCAAACTAAAGGCAAAAAATAAAAATGCTTTGTACCTCTGAAAGAGAATCAATAGCTGCTTCATACTAAGTTATATTATGTGCATTATTTTTTATTTGGAAGCTGCTAACAGTATTTCTAATCGTTCTTCTTACATGTTTTTCATTACAAGATAATTTCTCAGTTCTGTTTCGCTAATTTCTTCGTTATGCTTCAATAATTTTTTCGCTCCTAAATCTGTATATTATAAATATGCATCAATTATGCTGTAAGCAGGGGCGGAGACCAGCCTGTTTTGGTGGGTTCATGGACCCACCTGAATTTTTTTAACAAAAAAAATGATTTAAATTTGAATAAAATAAGTTAAATTTAATAAGTAGAGGATCTAATTGTGAATAAAATAAGTTAAATGATTCGGCTGAATATTCTGTTGGATCCTACTGACCTGATGGAAACAGGTCCAGTGACTAAAATAAGTCAAAATGAAAATTTATGGATCCATCTAGTATAAATTTCTAACTATGCCACTAGTTGCAAGTCTTTATGTTAGAAATTTTGCAACAGTTTTGCTGCAAATTTAAATATAAAACTTCCATGTAACAATATATAGACTTTTTTGCTCGAATATAAAGATTTATAATTTTCAGTATAAATTTTGCACCAATTCGATTGCAAGTATTTATATTAAAAAATTTGCAGTAGTTTTGTTGTAAATTTAAATATAAAGACTTGAATGTAACAATATATAGATTTTTATGTTCCTTTACAAAGAATTGCAGTTCCAAATATTAAGACTTACAAGACTTGCAGGTTTCAACATAAATGATTGCAGTTTTTCAGCAAATTTAAATAGAAAGACTTACAGATAATAATATATAGACTTTATTGTTCTAATATAAAAGCATGCAGAGTTGCAGGACTTGTTCTGATATGTAATTTACTCCATTAATGACAACAACAGTAATTAGAAATAGAAATAATAGACGAAAAAAAATGAAAAGAAGAGACAAAATAAGAAAGAATATAAAGAAAATGGAAAGAAGAAACGAAACAAAATAAAATGGAAAGAAAATGAAAAACATAAACCAAAAATAGAAAGAGGATTAAATTCAATTTGGAAAGTCCGGAAGAAATAGAAGATAAATCAATGCTAAAACGAAAAGAAGATTAAATTCAGTTAGAAGGGCACGTGAGGGCCACAAAATATTATAATTACTCTTTTTTATTTTGTAGTTTATTTTGATTGGACTGACATCAGTGACATGATTGGTCAATATGTTTCTGGTGTTTCTTTAATATGATGTATACATTTTCTAAGAAGAATAAAGATATCTCGCTCCCAACTCTGCTTTTGGGTTGTCCCAAAAAGAATAGTCTTTTCAAAGTCAAAGCGTGAAATTCGCACGGGACACACGCGTCAGTATAAGCGGAAGAAATAAGAGAGCAGAGACGGAGACACTGTATCAGCACTCTTCTAAGAAACGCTCAAAGGGCTTGGGAGTGCTCTGTTTCTTCCGGACCCTCTTTGATAGCATTTTCTTCTTTCTCTTATTCAAATTTTCTTTAATTCTCACTTGTAAATATAATAAACTCCCTGTAATCCAAATTAAGATCATACTTTATATGATCAAATTAATGAAATTTGGGATCTTGACCCCATCTTTTCCTTAAAAAAAAGAGATTCTAAGAAATGCAAGTCTAACACGAGCAGTGATAGTCGTCGTCTCGTCGATCTTGTAACAGATAATTAAAAATAATAAATATCGAGATTAATAAAAGTTCTTACATATATTAAAAATATACATCTTTAATATAAGAAAATGGTTTTGATCACCAGGACTGATTAGGTTCCGGGCTCCTTTACTGGTGTGCATCTTCAAGAACAATGTAATTAGTCATGTTTGGATCATGCATTTTTGAACCAAAGTTAACTCTCGTTTAATATATTGTGCATTGTATAATCTGGAGGTATTTTGTGAACGGTGCAATTTCTTTCTTACCATGACATTATCAACTCGAAACAGCTAACTTTAAAAGCTCAGTATTTTAAATCTATACATAAAGTTCAATAAGAATCAGTTGTCATAACAAATCATTTTGTAGCTTCAACTATTGGTCAATAAACACTAATGATCATGAAGTTTACTCACGCTATGTCATTTAGAATACCATTGATAGTGTATATCCCCGAAAGGACTTGCCACAAAAAACAAATTGGAAAAAAAGAAAGAAGGAGAAGCATCAATTGACAATTCCTTAATTTTAAAGCTACCCAGTTTAACAAAAAAAAGCGGAGATTACTTTTTATTGGCCAGCCCCAGATTGTACAAATCATGTTACCATCCTGAGTTGGGACAAGGTGGGTCCAGTTGTTGGCCTTATAGGAGTTGGTCGCTCTAGGAGATGGCTGTGTTATTGGAAATATCATGCAGTTGAGACGTGGCATTCCATTTAGAATCGGATTCAGAATTTTGGTCAGGAGGGACAAGATCTATTATTTTTTTTCAGAGAGAGACAAAATGATGCACATTTTTAAATATACATGATTATTTTGCAAAAAAATTTAACAAATCATACACACAAACTTATTTTGCAAAAAAAAGTTCCAGGGTGGGACGGCTGCCCCTCCCTGATCTCATGTAGCTCCGCCCTTGATCTCATTGTATTCTTTTTTTCATCATGTAGGCTGTGTAATGTTTATGATATTTTCAATATAGTTTTCGAGTTGAACTTTCTGCTTCTTTGATTACATTATAAATAACAAAGGAACAACAAAATATGTTGGAGTTACGAGTTTTGGTTACAGATCACATGAGTGCATTGTTTCCAACTTTCCATGAACTGATGTGATGTCAACGACTAGAAAGGAGCAAGTGCTTGCACTGAATGACTGAATTTGTTTGCCTGTTTTATGCAACCTTAAATCCTGGCTTTAATGCTATATGCTTGCATCATAGCATGATTACATGATGCTGACATCAGGACCAGGACGAATCTTCTGTTTGGACAATTGATTCAAATATTAAGTTTTAAGTTACGAACCACATTTCCAAAAAGAAAATAAAACAAAATATAAGAAATGAAATGTTGCAGTACAAACATAATGGGAGTAAACACGTGAAGTTAAATGAAGTTGAGCACAATTATGAAAAAAGGTCATTTCATCCTATCTCCTTTCCAAAATATATACAAACTAACATCCTACAAGAAGTCCATAACTATGTTTAAAGTTTAAACTTACTAACCTCACTTCATAGAAAATAGGTTAACATTAAAAATAATTAGAAAAATAATGGATAAGACAGTGCTCAAATTTTCACAATTTCTTTCTACTGCGCAGTGTACGGCCTGATGTAGGTTGGGTAGGGGGGAGCCCAACTGATTCAGGTATGTCCAGATCTGTCCTAAAAGTTGGAACCGTTTCAATTTTCTTCAACACAGCTTCATGCAATGACTGCACCTTGATCCTCTCTGCTGCTATCTGTGCAACAGTTGAATTATTTTCATCAGATTAGGTGTAACATTCGAGAATATTGATATTATCCATTATTGAATTCAAGTAGCTACTTGTAGTTCTTTTGTGGCCCTTATATTGATTCATTAGAGAATTATTGTAGAAGGATGTATGAAAAGACAAAAGCCAGGTCATGTTGTAAAGAGAATCTGCTGCTCGCATACAGGGCGAGTAGGAGCCTCCTCGCCCATATCTGGCTGTGATCTGATGCAGGGGAACGTATTATGATAAATTAAAGCGGTTTGATGAATTTTGAACGATCCAGATCTAGACGAGTAGGGTGGCAAGCAGGATTAGGCAAGCAGCGGATTTCTTTCCAAGCCAGATATCAAGAAAAATGTGTTCACAGAACCAAGGGAAAATGAGCACCGAAAAGGCCATGACCCAAGATGCAACTAAAACACATAATCAACTGTAAAAGGTTAATTGTAACCCCTCATCTCAGACCAAAAAAAAGGAAGTAAAAAACAGAACCTAAACCTGAAACAGGCAGAAAAGTAAAAACCAGCCAGTTGTTAACTTAAAAGAGGTATATTTATGTACCAGCTCATAATGGTGTTCCCGTGAATTGGCCTCAGAAAATCTTCTATGTAAGTCGTCCTCTTTCTTTCTCTTATACTCCAAGTTCTCCTTTTCATTGTCCTTCTCACCCAATTCTCCATATAAATCTACGAAAGTAATTAAAAGTAGTTTGAAATTTAACTCTTTTAGTAGTTACAATTAGTTTGGGTGTCAAGCAACATATGAACTTGGAAATTAACATAAATAGTTACTTGGCTTTATTAATTCAATTTTGAATCAGAAAATTAAACATCATAACAGATATGTTATCGCAGTAATACCAGAAATCTTATACTTGAAAGAAACTTGGCATCATATGCTTGCAGAAATCTTATACTTGAAAGAAACTTGGCATCATATGCTTGCCTGTAAAAACTGAAATAACCCAAATCTGAGTTGGGATGTCATATAGCGTCTTTGCGAGGGTTAAAGAAGACTTGAGTATCTCTCTGGCCTGTGCATTATCATGAAGTTGAAGTGCTAGCGTACCCAAAATCGTCAGGTACTGGGAAACTAGTTGTATGTTTCCAAGCTGCTGGTGTGCTATTCTTAAACCACTAGCTAGTCTAATCCTGCAATTCAAAAGAAAAAAAAATAAGCTTCAAATTAACACATTTATTTTCGGAATACTTGGAAGTAAAAACAGCAGCTGTGCCCTTATCTATAAATACTAGGGCAAAGCATCATATGTCGATATGTCGAGACAATTAAGCATAATTAAGGCACAAGTTGGTTTGCGATTTGGATGGTCCTCAACATTCAACAAACATATCACAACGGGGTTTCGAACAACAAATTCTTGGGTATACTAGCTCGTATTTCCGGACTCGTATCTTTCTAAAATTCTATGTAGGAACATATCAATTTGTTAGTTAACTAAATATGTCACCTAATAGTAAAGAAAAGAAATCTTAAAATCTTAAATGGTAGTCTGCACGACTCTTCTGCAATATCATGAAAACAAAGAAAACTTGAACAAAATTTACCATCTTTACCAAATATATATAATATGTGTCTAACCTTGCTTCTTGTAGATTTTGTTGCTTCATAAGCAAGAGCCCGTACACAAATATAATGCATGTTTTCTCTCGCACGCCAACAAAAGAATCCATGATCTGATAAACAGGTCCCACCAAATCAAGGGCCTGAGGAAAATAAACAACAACTTTCAAATTTAAAAAAGAAAAGAAAATTAAACAAAGGTGCTACTGCAAATTTCAATTTCATCCAGCAAGAAAAGGCAGAAGCCCCAATCAATACACTTAAATTTGCCAATGGAACATATTCTCCATCATATCTTCAATCAAGAAGACTTTAATTCTAAATTAAGAGTCAATTCAACTTGATTTCACTTGTTCAAACTCGAGCTTAAGTAGCAGCAGCGACTAGTCCAATTTCCCTCAACTAACTCCATGCAACTAAACCGACACTTACCACAATTCTTTCTTCTCAATTAATCTCACACTTTTGCAGCTAAACACACAAAAAAGGCAAAAAAAAATAATAATTTGGTTGAATGATACTGTACCATGCGTATCAGCAAAGGAGATTTTGGCCTAAATTGAGAAAAAGAACGAGAATCCAGTTATCTCCATCCTACAGGCCAGAGGACGGAGAGAGTAAGATACGGATGCAAATGGATCGGATATTATCCATCTGTATTCAGATTTGAACTTTTGCAGAAAGGGATACGGATATTCTGCAGATACGGATGCAAATACGAATAGACGCTATGCAGATACAGATGTGAATACCTTTCGGTAGCAGATACTGATACGAATTTAGATAATATCTGTTCCACATTTTTTTTTGAAATTCAGCTATCTGTTTTGTACCAAAATAAATGGAGATGTGCTTCATCCATGGCCTGAACCCAAGAAGCCTGGTTGTTTGTCAAGAAATTAGAAAACAAACCACTAGATCACTTCAATACTTGTGCTTTAGTCAAGCTTTAGTATATTATATGCATGCATCTCTTCAAGAACACACAAATCAAAATAGAGCCATACATTATATTGTTTGAATTTCTTAAATCTTCCAAACTAAATTATTAATTGTATGTGTCATATGAATTAATAATAGTTTTTTATTATAATATCTGAATTACATTCGTATTTAAATTTTGTAGCCTCTAAAAATTTGATTTGTACTCGTATCCATTTAATATCTGAATCGTATACATATTCGTTTAATATCTAATTGTATTCAGAAAAATAAAAGGGGAATTTGGGCCCATACCACTCCAAAACACCTAAATTAGAAATTTGCCACCCCCAAAATCTATGCTCTTAAAAATACCACTTCAAAATACACCTCTTCTGTTTTTTGCCACAGTTCTGAACATTTTCTGTTTTTTGAAATAAAAATAATAAAAATAAGTTTTTATTGACTAAAATGCCCCTTGGGCCCACTTGTAAGTTACTTCTTCCTTTCTGGCTTCAAATGTCAAAAGGGAAAAAAAAGAGTCACCAAAGATAAACAAGTATTGACCATTCGGCCATTTATCATATTCAACATACACACAGGAATAACATGTATAAAACAACCCCCGAATCGGTTAATTTTTTATTCAGTTGAATTTTGATGCAAATCAGTTCCTAGTAGCAATTGACTCGACCTTTGGCACATGAACCGGGAATTTATCTATCATATCCATTCAAGGATTAGTCTTCTCTTTGGCAGGATTGATACTCCGCAATGCCCACACCGCACTGTTGCATTTGAAGCCATAACCGAATGCAATTTACCATGTGAGATCGCCTTTCCTAATTCTCCCTTTTGCCTCTGAATAAGCGAGCTGCTCGACGTGTTACCCAGCTATGCCTAGGTTGTACTAACTAGCGGCAGGGAGGCGAATTTCAACGGACGACGGTACATTGGGCGATCCTCGAGTCTCGTCGTGAGAGAGAGGACGGCTGGCTTCGTCTAGGATTTTTCTCCGTCTCTGATGGGGTAAGTTTGTCGTCTAGGGTTTTATGGGGTAAGTTCGTCAGCTTTGATCCGATGGGTAAGTTCGTGTGAATTATTGAAGGAAGAAATAACTTACAAGTGGGCCCAAGGGGCATTTTAGTCAATAAAAATTTATTTTTATTATTTTTATTTCAAAAAAACATAAAATGTTCAGAACTGTGGCAAAAAACAGAAGAGGTGTATTTTGAAGTGGCATTTTTAATATCATAGATTTTGGGGTGGCAAATTTCTAATTTAGGTGTTTTGGAGTGGCATGAGCCCAAATTCCCATATGGATATGAATATGGTTTTACCACTATCCAATTCGTATTAGATCCATTTGCACCCTAGAGTGAGAGTACCTGCGAAGTAGACTCTGGATCACCCAAACAGATATTGGAGACAGCAGCATACACCTGGCACATAGATTGCATTGATTTGCAATCTGTTAACTGCAGAAAAAGGAAAAAAAAATAAGAGGGAAGAATGAGGAGAAAAGAAAATATTTTTTGTTTAGCTCACTAAGGAATCTACAAAAAGTAGGGGTTCCCAATCCCCCAGCATTTATTACTTTTCAGATGCGTCTTAACAAGATGTGCAAGATCCAGCACCCAAGAAACCCATCCTTTAAGGTGCTATAACCTTTATTGTGCTCACGAGGGTTTGAACCCATGACCTATTAGAAGTCATCCTAGTTAGCTACCACCTGAACTACTAAGCAATTTGCAGCTCACTAAGGAATCTATAGGACCAGAAATGTGAAAGCACAGTAATAGAACACTGTATCAGGTCAGTAGCCAACCAGAACCCAATAACCTGACTTTCACATAGAAAATGAGATTTTTTTTTTTAATTCATTGCCCGTAGGCTTACAACACACATCCACAAATAAATCAGAAAATAAACTTGAAAAAAACCAATGAAAATAGCCCCCACAGGGCTTGAACTCCAGACGTCCCCCATAGAAGTCTTGTATCTTACCACTACACTAGGTAGGACTCGGCACAAAATGAGATTTTTTATGCATCAAAAGATCGAGAAAATATAAAACATATATATATAAATTCAAAAGCCAGTTCAGATGGACAAGTAGTGCCTAGAAGAAACACCTTTCGATATTTGAGATCGATGCTACAAAGTGATGGTAAGATTGACGAAGATGTCAGCCATAGAATAAGAACGGATTGGATAAAATGGCGACAAATATCTAGCATCCTATGCGACAAGAAGGTCCCACAAAAGTTGAAAGACAAGTTCTATAATGCCACGCACATATTTTGTATGTATTGTCCTTTAGTAGTCCAACATTCTGCTTCATACAACATTGTGGGTCTGGTGGATATGTGGCATACAAGAAGGGATCGGATTAGAAATGACGATATACGTGACAAGGTTGGGGTTGCATCGATTGAAGAGACTTGTTAAACATCGTTTGAGATGATATGGACATATCCAGCGGAGGCCTTCTGATGCACCGATACGTGGTGGAGCTTTAAGCCGCGTCGAAAACACGAAGAGGTAGGGGTCGACCGAAAGACAGGATGAAGCTGTAAAAAAGGATTTAAAGGCATGGAATGTCTCCAAAGAGTTGGTATATAGGAGCGCATGGAAGTCAGCGATTCACGAACTAGAGTCGTGACAAACTAAATTTTAGTAGTATTATAATTGTACGAGTATAGTTCAAAGTATAGTTCAAGATTAATGACATAGAATACTAGTCTAAACTTATGATTAGTAGAATAATGTATTATTATTATTATTATTATTATTGTTAGCATTATTATTATCATTTATGTACTTTTATTTTTACTATTATTTTACTATTTATTATATTATTATTTTTATTGATTTTTCTTTCGAGATTAGATTTCATTTCTAGCCTACTCCAATTTATTTGGGAATAAAGGCTTTGTTATTGTTGTTGTTGTTAAAAATTTCCAAAAAAGATGGATTCAACAAATATTCTTCTCATATATAATATTAACAAACAAGAAGGGACAGAAACCTGATTGCATGTGATAACAATCATAAAACTAGTTTGAAAAAAAAGGAAATCACTAGTTCAGCCAGAAAAAATGCATAAGTAGGAAATTTTTAAATCAAATTTTTCGCAGTAGCAATTCAATTCCTGCTACAGACAATTTAAAAACTACTGATAGATTAAAGAAATTTCAAATGAAAATTTTGAATTTGATATTCTCTATGGATGAACCGTTTGTCGAAATAGATGAACTTCGGGTTGGACCTGGCTGGTTTCAACTTTCAACAGAGAACTGGCTGAGTAATCATACCATAATACATAGATTGCCAGTTAATGGTAGCAGATAAAAAGCATATGCCAATTCTGTAAACTATCACTGTTCAGGTATTAAGTTCACAAGCATTCCGACCCCTTCCTCTATGTAGTAATAATAAACTAGACATTAGCCTAACTCAATCCAGTTTTTTACTAGCCACAACTTTGCAATTGGCCTTTAGCAAGTTCGAATTGACCATAATGCAAAACCGAACTAGCCTTGACAAGTAAAAATAATCTCAAACTCAAGCAGAACGAAAAAGAATAAAATAAGCAAAACAAAGCGAACACGGAGAACTCGAATTGGAACTGGTAACTACACTGGTATTTTGACAGCAGCACCAGTTTAGACTTCAAATTGTATTGCATCTTTAATAATGCTAGGAAGTACCAGTACAGGAATTAAGAAATATCTCATGTTAGCTTCACTGCAATTAAGAAAGATTGTGTATGCCCCCACAGAACTTAAAAACAGCCTTGAGGAAAAACTGCCCTCATTGCTCATTTTCCTTCGTAGAGGCACAAAACACCTTGCTCCATTTTTCCCTCAGCTAGAGTTGGCAAAAAGGAGGGGCGATTTTCAACAACTCAAGAAATTAGATGAGCTTACTATAGGTGATATTTTCTATGTTCTGCAGAGGTATATGAGATAATACCCATCTCACGTGGATAAATATAATCTTTGTGGTTCTTTTAGGGGCATGGGTGACATGAAACTCTTCCAAATATTAAATCATACCTTAGTAGCTTCAACAAAATGGAAAGCAGCTTCACGAAAGCATCCAAATGAATGAGCATACTGTCCCCTAAGCATTTCTATTGTGCTCTCGCAACCTTGCAAGATTGTTGGGAAACGAACAAACCAATGTTTCATCTGTACCAATGCCTGCAGAAAGAAAAGTTATGGTCAAAATAATGTTCCCACTTCTAAGTTACAAATACATTCGGGAAATATATATTAGTCTTTTTGGTATATTATGTTTTCCAAATTAGATTGCACAGATTGGGGTTCAGATTCAGTTCCAGCTAAGTCCTCGGTCATGCAGTTAAGACTATCCATTTAGCTCAATTTAGCTTTATCTAAGAAATTAAACCTCAGTTATCCTTGGTATGCAATTATACTCAAAGCAAGTGGCAACTATTTAAGCTAGCTACTCTTTTGCAGATATGATTCAATCATATACTTCTTTAATTAGAATTAGTTACCTCCTGAGCTTCAACAAATTCAGATCTAGTGAGCTCTACTGCCACCTTATTTTCCAAAAACTGAAGAAGAAGCATTAAATACAACCCTGCCATCCATATTGTTGACTGCTGCAAATTTACCTCTGCATCCATCAAGTGCCAACTACTAAGTATAATATAATTAAATCGAAGTTGCACAAAAATCACAAAAATAAAAGGAAACACAAGGGAATTCATTAAACAATAGTTTAACAACAATATATAAACAACACAAAGCCGCAAGAAACAAAATAAGTTGCAGTCATTGAATCAAAAAAAACACCAAAGCCCACAAAATACAAAAGTCGATTAATAGAGGTTTGTTAACTACTCATGCCTCTGCTGGTGGAAGTAATTAAGTGGTCACCCTGAATAACAATAACAGTGTTTGAGGAATGTTATTTTGTTTTAACCCCCTTTTCCAAAACAGAAACCTACATACAGTCTTAGAAGGAAAAAAATGCTAAAAACTTTAATATTGTACCTGTTATACCATCCACTATCCCAAGCTTTACAAGCTCACCTGTGGAAAACAAGATAAGTTAGTAGCATAAGCAACATTAACATGTTATGGAGGATTTCACATACTTGCATGCATGAAAACTGGTAAGTAGGATTTGTGACCTTAAGTTCTTGTTGTCAAATTATTATTATTTTTTTTAATTACTTAAATTTATCTATCTTTTTTCTCTTCTTTTGCATTATTTTCGCTCAAGGGAGAAGATGAGAACCACTCATGAAGCTATGAGCAATTACAAATTTCTGCTACGGTTTGGCCTGATATTCATTTGAAACTTCTTTAACAACTTAAAACATAAAAACTTCACACAACTTGCAAGAATAAAATGTTGAAGGGTTTCCATGATATTAAAATGTTAACAAAATGTTTCCCTGATTAGACCTGTCAACGACAGTCCGTTTAACCGTTGGATCGTTTCGTTTCGTCCGAACGGAACAAAAATGAAATCGAAATCCCTGCTGTTTCAGTAACGAAACGATCAACAAAATTTATAAGGTTTTCGTCTCTTAAGCGGAACAATCAACGAAACAAAGTTGTTTTCTTTCGTTGGGTTTCGTTATTTCGTGCAGAGATTAAAATGTGCGGAGAAATAGAGGGGTCAGGGTAAAATCCTAACTCCGCCACTCATTTGAGTAATTTTCGTGATTCCCATCTCTCTCCACCACTCATGGTGTTTGTGCTCCTAGCAGAAACATTTATGAATTAATTTCGAAATAAAGGTGGCATTTTTGTTCTAAAGGAGCGAGCCAGAAGGTGAGTTACAGGAGCGATGTTGGCAGGCAATAACTGAAGATAGTGGGCTTACTCCCACTCTTTGATAGGAGCTTTGGCCTTACACTACGAGAATCCTCTGTCCATGCCTTTTCCACTCACTGCTCATGTGTTGAGAACCTTAAATTTTACTCATAAGAACAAAAATTCGAAATAGTGAAAGATAAGAAAAAAGAGGGGAAGAAGGAGGCCGAAGAGGTGGTGGCGGCGAAGTCAAGTTTGCTAAGCCTAATCGACTACTCTCCTTGCTTACCGACCTCGTTGTTGCTTTTTCCTCACTTTACTCGTAAACCCAAGAATGTCACCTTTGTGTTTGTTAGTTAAAACTGACCCCTTTTTTGGGTTCTGAGAATTAAAGAAAATATAGTTAGATTCTTTGCAACTGAATTCTAATTAATAGTTTGCTTACAAATTATTTGCAGCTTCTTGAGCCTAGAAAACATACATGGCTTCTGAAATGCCTCTATGGTCTTCTAATGTTGCTCCCTAGAAAACATACATTTGATCAACACACAAGAAGAACAACAGCCGTAATTGCGAAACTAAACTAAGGTACCGACTGTTTTATGTGAAGAAAACAGCAATTTTTTGTGAATTGTGAAATCTATTTGCTTTTCTTGTTGATGTTGCAGTTTTTAATTTTTTTAATAAAATTTTAACATTATTAATGGTTTATTCAACTAATTTCTTTGTGCAGATGCCATACTTTAATTAAAAAAATTCGATGTTGTCAGTATATTTTATGTATTTGGAAGTTTGAACTATCAAAATTTCGTTTTGTTTGATGGTTAAATTTCTCTCAGGAGGCATGTTCAAAAGGACAAGAGAGAGACTGAGAGATGGGGAGTTAAGGAATTATATTAGTGAGAAAAGTGTAGTGTGTGGTGTTTTGTGGTTGGTATATGGTGTGGGACAGGGACAATGTGGGACCCATGCATTTGTTTATATCGGGTATATCAGTATATGTGTCATTATTAATGGTTAAACTTTTTTCGAATTTACCCGTTGAAATCGTCTAACCGTTCCATAATTGCGGAACGATCGACGCAAGAAATTCTAATTTCGTTTACCTAACAATACGGAAACGCAAAAATAAATAAATGATCATGCAGTAACGGAACGAAAACGCAACGAAGAGATTTCGTGGTTGTCCTCCACGTTAGACAGGTCTATCCCTGATTATTACGACTCTTCCTTTTATAACTTCTAAAAAGATAAAACTTCACACAGCTTTTTAGTGCTGGAACGTTGTCTATAAACCAAAGTAAAAATTATTCTGTTCTCTGCTGGAATTGTATTGCTCAATAATTAATGAATCTTTATGGCACACTGTAAAAGGCCATTTTCAATTATCAAAACACATGTCAGGAACAATTCGATTAGGGGTCACCACTGACCACTATTGGCTGTCACAGGGTAATGTAAGGTCAGGCCTAAAGATATAGTTGCTTTAGGAAGAAGACTGAGTGGCAATTTTAATTTGCTACAGCAATAGATTCTCTTTTCTTCAAACTAGTTTTCTACTATAGAAGTTCCAAAGAAAATCTTCTTTCAAGTCTTTCCTATTAAATTAAAATAGAACTCGTGAAAGAATTAGTATTATGTTGCACAGGTTCTTTGAGGATTTTCTAAAAACAAAATATGGACTATGATTTTTCAAAACTAAAATATGGACTTGCTATATGAATCCTACTCTATGAGAAGGAGAAGAGATAGGTAAGAGACATTTGTAAACTAAAATGTACCATGAATCAACTGAAGACCAGATTGTATCCTCTTGCAGCACTCCTTAAATATTCCCTTAGGCCTCCCCACCATCACCACCATTAAATCAACAATGGCAAAAACAGCATTTCTAGGTAACCATTCTCCATCCATTGGCTGAGGTGCAAGGTAAAATTTATCTTCATAGTCCAATTCCAGTATGTATGTATCCAAACCTGTCTCATCCTTTAGCAGCTCACACAGCCTGCCCTGTTTCTCCTCCAGTGCGGACCTCTCCTTTCGGTGAAGATCGGATTGTGAGAGGCTCCTTCGAATGGATAGGAGATCTGAGTTTATCTCTTCGACTTTTTTAAGCCTCTGTATTTCGTTTTTCATGGCCGAGTCAAGCATCTCTACATGTTGTGAAGCAGTTTTGTAGTCACAAGTTCGCAATAGGTAGAAGGTGCAGAGTAGCTCAGAGTAGAGGAACAAGCCAGCGCAACGTGACTTCTGCAAAAGAATTAAATATTAGAACTTAAAACCAACAGTTTACGAGTAATATTTTTTAATCTTAAGCCACCAGCTCTACACTAGAATTCTCATTTTGAAACTTGAACCCTAAAATCAAGTCAGAAAATTCCAACTAAGCACAGGCTGAACTCAAAGCACAAAAATAGTAAACCAACATATACCAACTTGTGAAACCCCAAAAGGGAAAGAAACTGATATGGTAGCCGCACCAAAATAGAATAACACAGGATCTCATGTCATGATATCATCACAGCTTAAGAGATTCAAAAACTATAAAATTTCAACCAGCTCATGGCTATCCCCCTTCCCCTGTTGGATTACGGCCAAATCAAATACAATACCAGCCACCTGATAAGATGGAATTTCTTCCCAAAGACCAGCACATCTCTGCACGGCAGAGTCGACGACTTGTGAGTCATCCCAGTGTAGCAAATGAATGTGTAGCTCTGATGCAGCAAAAAAAACCTTCAGCTCTGGACTTCCTGTCCCCTCCGCCGCCACCTTGCCATGCTCTATCGCCTCAAGGGAACCAGGATAGTCTGCCTCCACTGCCAGAGCTGATGCCATCTGTGACTGAACATTTACAATCATATTTCTCGTCAATTCAGAACTTTTTAGTATGAACAATGCACATAACATAAAAAGCAGTTCATAAATGGCTAAAAAGCAGAAGAAATAGAAAGGAATAAAAACCAACCCTACTGTTATAGGATCTGTGGTGCTAATCTTTTAGTTCATACCAATCCATCCTGCCGGACTCCTCTTATTTTCAATAAAAAAAGGATGAATTTCTGATGTTTGTTAAAAGCTGGTGCTATGTAATCGAGTTCTAACCCTTTTAGTCTTTATTTTATAAATGATCTATGAGCATCAGTTCCACAAGTAGGAATATCAATTTAAAGCATAGAAGTTAGTATCTTACGATACATGCTGCGTATCTTACGATTCGATACAAGTCAAAGGGCGAGAGATACGTATCTTACGGTTCGACATGAGTAGTGAAATCCAAGGGTAAGTCGCCATTTCTCAAGGTAAAATACCTTAATATGCAAGGAATTTACATCGATATCAATTGACACTTATCAATATATTAAAATTAGATTATTTCAAACGAAGCACCCGTCTTCGCGAAAGAGCGGGAAAAAAAGGGCGAAAAAAGGCGATTCCACCTCCGGCGGGGAAGGTCACCTCCGACCTCCCCCCGCCGCCCCTCTTCCCTCTTCTTCCCCCTCTCTCTTTTCCCTTCTTCTCCCCGCTCTCTCTGCCTATCCCTGGTCCCGTCAATTTGAGATACAGATGAGTTTTCTGAGCCAAATCGAGAGGTTGTGTGAAGCGAGTTAAATCGTGAAGAGAGCATGATCGAACTTCAAGCTTGAGATATGAGCCAGATAGCGATGAAGACACGATTGAAGCCCCGTCTGTGATCGAGATAGCCTCGGATAGAGCCAGGCTTCCGATCTGACCACTGAGGCGACCTCGAGTCTTGTCAGACGATCAAGGCAAAGATTCCAAAGTCTAGGGAGACGAATCTCTCAGATCAGATCGGGCGAAGGAGAGGTTTGAGATCAACTTTGATTAAAGCTAGGGCTAGGGAGTGATCTGAGTCGAAAGGAGTGAGATAGATGAGCTCGGGGTACAGAGAAGCGAGATGAGGTGTTGAAATGCAAAAGATGTTGGGGCGATCTGTTGTTGAAGTGACTGAAATCGACAGGCCGAAGGCTGAGAACTGCTATTGGGGAACCTGAACCCTAGGTATGGCTGAGAGGCATGCGAATCTAGCTCACGATAAAGGCGGGTTCTGAGAAATGTCGCTTAGAACAGATCTGTGGCAAGGAGGAATCGAAAACAGTTTGAGGCGACGACAAGCCGAATTCAGATGTGGAGATCCAGAAGATCAGAACAGAACAGGTAACATCAGTATCGATGCTGGTATACTATCAGTAATGATACTGGCACATTCATTTTCATATGGGGGACAGTAATGATACTGTCAGTGTAGGGCTTGCCAGAAGATATCAAGGGGTACTCAAGATTGATTACCAGAAGACTGGACTGAGTCTGGTTGAACAGCCTTCGCTCTGATTCCGGATCCCAATTTTGATCGAGGGGATGGTTATTCGTACCTTGCCCACGATAAAGGCAAGGTAACGACAGATATGTCAAGGCTCTTAGATCAAAGATGTGATGAGGGAGAGGGTGCGATAACAGTTCGGCTAGACAAAAAGGCTGAAATCTGGTACTGAGGTGTTGGGGATCAAAATAGAGAGGTTGAACTGGCGATGGTGATAAAATGAACAGCAGGCTGAGGGATTCAGGCAATGTTTCTGATGGGCACAAGACAAAGCAAGATACAGAAAATACTACAGATTGGTGTGTTTGTCAGAATTGCTGGCTGTCTTTAATTACACTGATAAATCAGGTTTTGTATGCAGATGTGAAGCAACTGGTACAGTGAGGGGTAAAGTGGATATTAGATAAAAGACCACTGTTGCTTATAGGCTGTAAGGGAGTATATGAAATGAGTTAAGGGACCACGGGGGGTTTTCGATTTTGCTTTTGATGGTTTAGATATGCTTATAGGACAGTGTGTTGAGTTTGTGTTAGAAAATATGTTGATTTTGTCAAGGGGCTTAGATAGTAAGGGTATAGATAGAATATTGAGATTGGGTTTTAATTTTGTGTCAAAGAGTTTGTATACTTCGTTTTTGTTAAGAAAATGAAGTGGTGGGCGCTCTCCACTTATTTCAAAAAAATATATATATATATTTAAAATTACAATGATTTCTTTAATTATTTAGATTTTTTTGTTAGATACTAATTACTATAATCCTTTTGTTCTTTTAAAAATAGCTTAGTGTATCTTAACGACACGATACACAATACGACACAAAAAAATCCACCTATACACGATACATTTTACGATTCAACTACTATGATTTAAAGCAAGGATTTAACCCGAGTCTATAATTTATAGAGAGCTCCACCAGAATCGGAATACCCAAAAAAAAAAAGATATCCATGTAACCTTGTTTCAGGATGTAAGTTATAATATACAAATAGGGTATAGCAAAATTTAGTCAACTCTTGGAATACTCAGCTTAAATACATCGAAATTAGGGTGGGTTAATAAGTTTCATTCACCCTTTTATTGATATAGGGGCAAAATGCCTACTAAGATATTGTTCAAAATTATCTTTAAATAGTGAAACTTTGTAGAGTAAAGACAGAACTACTAAATATACCTAGACCTTCAAGTATTTAAAACTGTACCTGAAAATTGCACATCCACATCAACGCCTCTTCCCTGGACAAAACCGCACCCCGCGAGTGATTCACGAGCTGAATCGCCTTGAACAAAATATGCTTTTGTTGCCTAATGGCGCCGACCAAGTGATAAGTACTAGATAGCATGGAGTGCGCCAACAGCTTGAGAGGTAACGGCGCGGAGGGAAGAGGGGTGAGCAAGAGAAGCGATCTCTCGAGGTGTGATTTGGCATCGTGGAGGTTGTGCGTGTGCGCTAGGAGGAGAGACGCGAGGCGGAGGCGGATTTGGGATTCAAGGAGAGGCGAGAGGGGGAAGGCATCGGGAGAGGAGAGAGAGGCTTCCAGGCAGCGGATCGCCGCTGGGAAGTCGCGGTAATGGCAGGATTCTTCGGCGAGTGCACAGAGGCCTTCTATGGCTGGTGGGGTTATGGATGCCGCCATGGGGGGAAACTAGGGTTTCCCGCTTTCGTTACACTAGTGATCAAGTCTTGTGTTGCTGCGGCTTTACTCGTGTGCTTTTCTGAAGTTCATTTTTGTTACTGTCTGATAAGCGAAGGTGAATAGAAAGAAGGGAAATACTAGGACCTAATGGAATGAAATATAATGATAAAAAAAATTAAAATTTTTTATTTCTTCTTGTTTGTATAACAAATCAGATAAAAAAAATTAATTTTTCTTAGATAATCTTCATTACACTCTGATTTGAAGGATAAATAATTGTTATTACAGAAGGTTAACTCATTTCATGTTTTATCCTTCGAATTCACATCCCCGAACGGATCAGCAGCAGTGGGACTCTCCTGCATTCTCATCGTTGCTACAGTGACGAAACTGTCCGCACAGTAATTTTGTTACAGTACCAACGAATTTACAGCGTAACAGTGCTGCTCGCTGACCCTTTCGGGACCCCGCATTATTCCACTGGATACAGATTCTTACCCTTCACCTCCATTTAAAATTTTCAACCAAACAAGATTAATTATCTATTTTTCCTTTTTGTTTCATTTCCTCCCTCTCATTAAACTCCATCCAAACACAGTGTTAGTCATTAACAGCTGTTTTACTCGCTAATTTTGTTCCAGTTATTTTTTCCCATACGGAGAGTCGTTAATTTCGACCTTTTTATTATTGGGTGAGGGTTATGGATGGACAAAATCCTTATGGATCCGATCAGGCTTGGAAAATTCGAGTCCGATATTCGGCTCGGTCCGACCCGAAGGCAATCTATGCGGTCTCGTTAAAAAAAAATTGGAGGTCAAAAGCAGGTAGCGATCAACTTTTTTTGGAAAAAAACTCGCCCAACTCGACCTGGCCCGACATGTCTAACCCATCGTAAACCCGCATTAACCCGGGAATAATCCATCGTTACCTGTCATAAACTCGAGAATAATCCATTGTTAACCCGCCGCCATAAACTCGAGAATAACACATCTTTAATCCGCTATAACTCGAAATACCAATTGTTAACCCACCACCAACCTGAATTAAACACCCCCACCAACTCTGGTTAAACCAATCTCCATAAATTCAAATAAATTCAAAACAATTTCAAAAAATTGTAAAATCAGAAAATAAAAAATAAATAACCATTTTAATCATATGAAGTTTTCAAACCACTTTAAATCATATGAAGTTATCAAATTGGTGGAATTAAAAAACAAATAAATTAAAAATAATTCGGGAAACTCAGAATTAAGTTAGATTGGCGGCGCGATCCCGTGACCCATCTAAGGGGGCGAATCCTGATGTCCTACACCCGGGGTTAAACTTGACATTTTGTCCCTTTGTCTGGGAGTTTTGACATATTTCCATATTATTAACTGTATATTATTATTCCTCCTAATATTTTTGGGTTTTATTTTCGTATCGCCCCTTTTGGATAGATTAAATAATTAAATTGTACAATTAGTTAACTAAGACACATTTAGGTATAGCAATTTAATTACAAGTCAAACTCTTTAAGTGTTATTGGTCTAATTCAGAATCAGATATAAACTCAAAGGCTGGACCTAAATCCACACTGAGTAATTTTTATAAATTACTCACGTTCCACGGTAGTTGTGGGGTCCAGGTAAGGATCAAGTCTTTTGTGTCTAGAGGAGAGCGCTAGGATGGAGTTCCCGGCGTCTTCCTTTTTGCAGATCATCTCGTATTTTTTTCTTTTTTCTTTTGATAAGACTAGATTATAGTAGGATAGCGAGGGTCGGTCCCACGTCCTTTGATGGGATTGTCCTCTTATGTATGTATTTTATCTTTCTTCAGCTCCGCAGTAAATTTTGTACATACGTTGTTTATATATATATATATATATATATATATTGTTGGGTGTTCATGTATTGTGTGTGTTGTTCTTTTACTTAAACTATTTAGTTAACTTATAGATTATTTCACTATTTAATTAAGCCTTTCGTGTACTTGCAAACAAGTACACGTGGCGAGATTAACACCTCTAAGCTAATTATAATTTCTAGGGTGTGACAATAACCATCTTAATATTAATTATAATCAATTTATAATTAATCAGTAAGATTCTATGATTAGCTCCTATACGGTGTGACCCAATAGGATCTGTGTTATGTTGGTAAATAGAATTAAAATCATTTTAACTTCTATAATCATAGGAGGCATTTGACATCTGCACTATGACCATCCAATTACACAGATAATGTTGTACTATGCAATACCACGATCCACTAAATTATTTTAGTCGTGTTAATTCTTTTGTCTCACAGTATCAGATTAGTTTCAAGGTAGGTGTGTGTCATCCTTGCAAACTTAATCTTTTCTCGATCTTGAGCAAATTTATCAACATAATTACTCTTGTAATTATATTGCGTGCAGATAATCCTACTCTATCAAGGGGCCCAGTGATACTGTAACTCATATAGAGATACGAGGGACAATAGTACTTTTCGTAAATCATCACTACCTCAGCTAAGCTATGTATACCGAAAAGCTATCGTTATGACTGTGTTTTACCGACAACGTTAGATAACAATCACACATACACATCTCTCAGTAGGAAAGATGAATACCTCATACTTTAGAACTTAACACTGAATGAAAACATTAAT
This sequence comes from Eleocharis quinqueflora, assembly GCA_964058865.1. Classification (NCBI taxonomy): domain Eukaryota; kingdom Viridiplantae; phylum Streptophyta; class Magnoliopsida; order Poales; family Cyperaceae; genus Eleocharis; species Eleocharis quinqueflora. The sequence goes on from CAXKVX010001493.1 coordinate 223,782, forward strand.
GACGCATAACACAATTCCATTTAATGTTTCATTCGAGGTCTGTCAAATACGATGTTCCTGGAACATGTATTTATGTGATTAAAACGACATCTCATGTCGATGGTCTGTAAAACTTAACCATATTTTAATCCACATTCTAACCTTGTAACGGTAAATTAGTGTTCCTGCTAATTATCTTGGTTAGAGACTTTTAAGAGTATATATCATCTATATTATGAAGTTTCACAATTACAGTTATTGATTCTAGTCAGATAAATGAATGATCCATAAATTCAATAATACTCAAGGCAACAAAATGACAATTTATTAATCACTCAATTCATGAACAAAGCTTTATGATAATTTATCGTATTATTGACTTCTAGATTATTACAAACTAACAACATCAATAATATAGTATAATTAATCATAATTGGTTCATTAACAATTATAATTAATTTACTTGAGTTCTATATGCATTCGTGCCCAAAATCTTAGTGAAATACATATAATGCCGTTGTATATCAATTAATCACTTTATTTGGCATATCTACATATTACTCATCGTAATATTAGGTGACAGTATGTGACACGTAGTAATCATATAACACACAGTCCAACTTTATTTATTGGAATTGACGTCTCAATTCCAATAGTAGTTCCTTCAGTAACGCATCTGGAAGTCATTATAACAATTCCTTGAAGAGTTAGGCTCGAAAGTCCGTTGTAGAGGCGTTGAAGGGCATTTCTGAAAACTATCAGAGGCATTATAACAAGATTGGAAGGCGTTGTAATGCATGAGCATCAATTTGGCAGAAAATGGAGTTGTGAAAGCCTTATGCCTATATATATTGATCAGATGCTTTCAAGAGAGAAGAAAAACATCCCCCAAGTTTACAAGCAATTTAGAGCACCTTTAGAGCACAAAAATCATGTTGTTCAAACATCTAATCTCAATCATTGTGAGAGCTAGAGTTTGTGTATGATAGCCATTGTATAATCATCCTTTAGTGATTTCTTGCAAGATTTTTTGTGAGTTGCAAAAGTTTTTGTTTGATTCAAAGATTGGATCCTTTGTTATGTGGATGAATCTTTTGTAAAACACTTTTGTTATAGTGTTTGATTTCAGTTCGGTGTGGAATCAGGGATCTCGTAGATGTAAGAAAAGATTGTTGAACCACGTTATACCACGTGTTACTTGACTCTTACTTTTGCTCTCTCTCTTTATCTTTTCTTACAGTTTTTTAGTATTTTTGTTACATCTTTTGTAGTGTATTTAAATTGTAAGATTGTGTATTGCTAAGTAGATTAAGGTCTTGTAGAGTTATATATGCTTCCGCATCAAATATCTGTAATTCTACTTAAGCCTCAAATTTGGATTAGGTTTCAGTATTCTTATATACGCTTCTGCACCAAATCTATAATTCTTCTTAAGCCTCAATTTTGGACTAGGTTTTAGCAACAAAAATCTTTAATTCTACTTAAAGCCTCAATTTTGAATTAGGTTTCAGTATTTCTAGCAATAACAATAAAAATAACAAGAACAAAAACAAAAACAAAAACAAGAATAAAAACAAAAACAAGAACTAAAACAACAACAAGAACAAAAAATAAAACAAGAACAACAAGAATAATAACAATAATAATAACTATAACAATATCAAGATAAAAAACAAGAACAAGAACAAGATCTAAAATAAGAATAACAAGAATAAAAACAAGAATAACAAAAACATAAACAATCAAAAAACAAAAACAATAATAATAAAATAACAATAAAGATAAAAAAAACTAAAAATAACAAAAACTAAACAATAATAATGATAACAACAACGAGAAATAGAACTAAAGCAGGAACAACAAGAACAAAGACAAGAACTACAAGAACAAAAACAACAACAATCACAAATCACAATAACAATAACAAGAATGAGAATCAGAACAACAACAATAATAACAACCACAACAAGAACAAGAACGAGAACAAAAATGACAACATGAAGAAGAACGAGAACGAGAACATTAACAAGAACCAGAACAATAACAACAACAAAAATAATAACAGAAACAAACAAGAACATAAATGTGAATATGAAGAAAAATAACAATAATAATAACGAAAATGAAAACGAAAATGAGAACGAGAATGAGAACGAGAACAAGAACAAGAACAAGAACAAACGCAATAACAATAACAATAACAATAGAAATAATAAAGCAATAAAGAGAGAGAGAAAGAGCACGACAAAAACTTGGTTTTGTGCAGCGAAGGAAAAAGGAAGAGAAAAGAAAATTCGAATTGTTATGCGTATTGTTACAAAATACTGAGGATTCTGTAGTAGCGCAATATTGAAACTTTATATTAGTTATATTAGTAAATAAAAGTTTAGAGGCCAACTTCACCTTAAAAGAAAATTCCAAAAAAAAATACTTTTTTGTAAAATTTTCAAATACTAAATTGATGCAAACATAAATTTTAAAGACCATTTTTTCTTAAAAGGAATCAAGGTAAAAAAACTTCTCCTTTTTCTTACCAAAAAAAAATACTGACGATTATCGATAGCCAATGCAATGTACGAAATTAACTGCAATTAACGAAACAGCTTCTGAATTCATCCCTTTTAACTTCATTCCACCATTATCTACATCTCATTCTCTCAATTCACTCGCTGGAAAATTATACATCTCAATATTAGTTTTGTGACAATCGAGATCATGGCAAATTTCCACCTCCAGTTGCCCCAATACTTCACATGATAGCCATCATCCTATCAGGTCAAGTAATACCATCACATGTTTTAGCAAATCTAACTGGGATAATTGAATAATTGATAACTGAATTATACAACTCAAAATTCAGCACCAATCTTCCTTGTAAATTAAACTGCTACTTATAATACAAGCACTGTCCCTCTAAAGTCCAAATAACTACAAAGGCCTAAATGAAAATCTATTTGCAACTCAAGAATATAGATTATAGACAAATTGACGCTGATCAATTTCTCCTAACAAAATTAAATTAGGGTTTTCGTAGAGCAGAAGCAGCGCCCATAACAATGGCCAATACAACACCAAGTCCAGCTCCAAGTGAAGCACCCACGGCTGCAGCTGTCATGGAATTATCCTGTATTGGAGGCTTCTGGCGTATGCTTAGTTTAACCTCTTTCTCTCTTGCCAACTCTACTGCTAATCTCTCGTCTGCTAGCTCCTGTTTATGTTTGAGCGATAGCACATAGATGAGGAAAAAACAAAGAAATACAAAATACAGCAAGTAAAAAATAAAATAAGCACTACTGTTTAAGATATTGATTCACTATTTATTTAAAATGTTAACTACTCGTACTCAACAGAGCTACGTTCACACTTCTACTGGAACTACATATAAAACAAGGGGAATCTAATTTCGCAAATTTGCATTTAAGGGTGGTTAAGCATGTGAGATGGTAACTTGTACTCTTCAAAATTCAAAATACATTGACAAAAATGTAAAACAAAAGGCATCAAATATCAAAGACAAACAAAAACCTGGAAAGCTGTTTCCTCATTATCACGGAGAACCCTGTGAACCACCTCTTGCAAAGAATTCAGCCCCTCCACAGGCATTATAACTTCCTTCCTCCCAAATGGCCTCAAAGAACTGTTAGGCACATAAAAGGGGCACGAGTTCACCACCCTGGTGACACTTGGAGATGCCTCATATGCCTCCATAGAGGAGCTAATTAGTCTCTTCTGCTGATGTGTGCTAACTGAGAACTTGTTCGTTATGGCCATGATCCAGGGGATGCTGAGAGCCTTTGCCTCATTTACGAGGAGAGAAAGAGCTGGTTGTGGCGGAGGTGAAGAAGGGCTTGACAAAATCGGGTAGTTAGGGATTCTATGGGAGAGGTTGTGCACTAAGATAATCAGGTCATTTTTTTTGGCAAGATGGCGGCACCCAGATTGAAGCTCTTGTCTGAATCGAGTAACCTCAGATTGTAAATTCTTAAGTGAAAAGAATATGAAAATTGTTAGGGTCTACAGAAAGAAAAATACACTGCATCCTATACTTTGAGATTGAGTTGTCAATGGTGTGTGGTGTCAATGAGGAAACACAAGTAGGATACATGTGCCATACAGGCATTCTATCAGGCTTCTCTGGCACATATTATTGATATCAGATCTTTATGAGCTTGCAAATGGCCTAGTAGTCTAGTGGTAACTAACTAGGATGATTTACAAAAGGTCATGGATTCAAGTCTCCGTGAGCACAAAGGTGGAAACACCGTTAAGAGGCATTTAGCAATAGATGCTGGGGTTTGTGGAAACCCCTATATGTCATACAAAAAGAGAAAAAAATTGTTTTGAGCTTTTAATATAGGCTAATGATTTCACATCTAGTCAGAGTCCCACTAGAAGCAGCCTCTGTTAGGTACAGGTACCAGTATCAACAATCTATGGATAACTTAATGAAAGATTAATACAATTTATCTATAGCAAAGGAAAACCGCAGTACGAAACTTCCAAGAACTAGGTATCAGGAGAGGACCTGTACAGTACCTGTAAGTTTAGGCCAGGGGAGTCAACATAGCACAAGCCACCTACCACACCTTCTCTAATGTCTTCATTTGGATAGGAATCAACAATACAATTTCTCTCCCCTACCTGACCTAATAATGCTCTAAATAAGGAAGTCTTCCCTGCACCCTGTAGAAGTTCAAAACTTCAATTTGTAACTAGAAATCTCATTGTATTTTATGATACATTAACAAATGATATATAGTTCAAAGCAGATTAAATAGCGGTCAGAGTACCAGACTGTGCTTATAAGATTTTATTTTGGATATAGACAGACCCTGATACGGCATACGGATATGGCTATGGATAACAGTAGATATTAAATGAACATAAATAAGAATATGAATATGATTTTGATTAAGTTATAACATAAAACTTCTATACAAAAAAATGGAGCTTATTGTGAATCATTTTTTTGTACTACTATAGCAAATATAAATGCTATAAATAAACTATAACTCCATAATTCTGATTACATTGCATTTTTCATAATTTTATTTCGGTACTAAAAAGAAGTAACATATCCGATCATAGTAGTGAACAATGTAACTTCTTTTCATCAAGTTAGGGTATTTTAGTCTACATTCAACTTTTAGGGCACATCCAAATCTTGTAATACATATTCTAAAAAAAATATTATTCACATAACACGAATAAAATAGTAGAGGTTTTCACTGGTGTCAAAATTTCGGTCAATTTGGAAAATATTTAGTTTTTAAGCAAACATTTTAAAAAAATTGAATGGTAGAATTTTAATGGCTATATGATGAGGAACCAATCAAATTTCAAATTGTATCAAATTTGATACACTTCCTATCTTAATAATTAAGAACATATAGACAATTTAAAATTTTAAAATGAATAATATTTTTCAAAAATATGTACCATAAAAGTTGAATGCATGTTCAAAAATTTATACCATACTAATCTAATATTCACATCTGAAACTAAAAAAATGTACGATATCATCTACTTGAACCTTATCCATTCATTCCTACCTACAAATATAAAAAAATTCACCTCGAGTCCAAGGAGCCGTACTCGACGCGTCCTCGCATATACCTCTTTCTGCACCGTGACAAAATCACTAGTACAGTATATCACAAAGCCCTTCAAACCATCAGCTCTAGCTCTTCTATCCTCAAACAAAGATCTTAAATCAGGTGCAATGGAACCGGACAGTGGAGGAACACAAATAGGGAGCAAGGATTCTTCGGTAATAGGATATTTAGGAGGCTTTTTCAATGGTGGGCCCACCAAAATACGCATCTTTTGCAATTCTGTGGTTGTGTTTTCCGGATTTGATGAGTAGGGAGGCTCTAAAGGTACTGATTCAACAGCTGTAGAGCACCTTCAATCAAATATAAACATAATTAATCAGTAAATAGGAAGAGAAAATATATCACTTCTATTAGTTTTCGTCTCAATAAAAAAGAAGCCAATGTCCCAACCGTCCCAATGTTTTCATTCACAAATATATGACTGATACAATGCCTAAGACATATCCAACCATTTCCAGGAGCCTATTTAAAGATTACGGTTGGCCCGATCTGACTCAGCTTGAACGAACCTGACATAGTAAGAGGTTGGTTAAGGGTTGGAATCCTGTGAGCTGCTAGTGATTTCGGTAAGGAACAAATGCCTTTTCATTTCCAATAAAATTGACCATTCTAATTTGAAGTGATCCAACAGCCTGGTGGTTACCATACATAAAAGAAAATGCAAAGAAAATATACCAATGTCCATTGATGTAAGCCTGAAAAAGGGTGCATAGATGTAAACCATGGCCCATTATATCAACTTTCAACGGGTCGGCACTTTTATGACCAGGTTCGCCATTCCACCCTAGAGGGAGAACAGTGGTAGCTGTTCTAACAATAGGTGGCTCCACAATGTTACCTAGTTTGACTGTTTCAACAGTAGAGAGACCCAACAATTGCTGGAGATGCGAAAATTGGGGTAGCTGATCCATGCCCACAAATGGAGATATGTTCGAACACATGCATGAGTCGTATATTCTACAAACACACACGATGAAGAAATGAAGAAAAAAATAAACACATCAAAATTTTAAGTATTGTATTAATATTATAGTGTTGCACTGTCACTCGTCCATATTAATCAGGCTAAGTATATACACAGCATTACTAAACCAGAACATTTAGTTAGGGAATGCTGAAAGTCCTAAAATGATTCCCTACAAAGTAAAAACCGGCATGGCATATGAAACAACAGCTAATATTTCTGATGATCATGTTTACTAAAAATAAAAATGAGAACGAATGGTAGAGATACAAAAAATGTACTTTTGAAACCGGGACCTATAAGTCCTCATGGAGTGAGATCGGAGAAAGTCTTTCATCTCTGTAATGACCGACCTGACCTGAAATCGCCTTTGCCAGGCCAAAACATCAAAGCATTATGGTGAGAAGAACAAATGAAAAAAAGAAGTACACAGTAAACAAAATTAACAATCATAAAGATGGGCAGTATTACAGAGCTCGATTAAGAAACTGCACCAACAAAGACAGTGCAGCGGTTCAGTTCCCTGAATCCAGCTTTTAGTAGTTGAGACTTACCTATACACAAGTATGGCCTGGTAACAGCATGTCTTAAATTGCAAAATTGCAATTCTTGAGATAGGCATATGATCATGTACTTCCAATATGGAACTAATTTAAATCAAACGTACCGATGTCAATTTGGAGTATTCCGCATCTGAGAGAGACTTAACTGACAAATCTCCCAAGAGGTAAAGCTACAAAAATTATGAAAAAAAACAAACATAAATTATCTACATCTATAATGTGAGTCCATACAAATTCTACAAATGAATCCTTAGTTCCTTACTCTTAAAATTCAAAACCTAATAACATAATCCATGACACATGCATAAAAATACTTTCGAAAGAAATTGTATACTACAATTTCCAAACGATTGTGTTGCCGGATTGTTGAGTAGACCAGATAGCTTGATCTAACAACTTGAACTGAACCAGGCTGGTATGCCATGCTAAGTTCGGGTGTCTGATAAGGTTGCTTATCAGCTCGAGTCGGGACAGGTCTACCCAAAATGAAAATGCACTCTAGAAGGCTGAACTTCCAATTTGTCCACTCTTTCTATACCGATGCTTTTCACTCAAATATATAAAAATCAGAATCCAACATATATCTCAAAATCAATGGAACATGACTGGGGTCTTTTCAGCTCACCAGAAGATCTGCTCAGACTCAACTTAGTCAATTGAACTTAACCCTGACCAATTGCTACTGCTGAAAAGATAAAAGTCACAAATCATATATCAGAGTTGGACGGTGAAAATGAAGGAAAGAACTTTTACCTCGCCAAAAGGAACATAAGAAGGTAAAGAAGGAACTCTGCCCCATGGCTTAGAAGCTTCAGCTGCATTACAACTAGCATTTTGATCAACTTTGTCAGGAATTGGTGTCAGAGATATCCCATCAGGCCTTTCACAGATCTCAAGGGATTGACCGACCTCCACAGGTTGTTCCTCTCCCATATCAGGTGATACTTTATCCTCCTGACTTTTGCCCCATAACGTTCTCAGATTTTTAGTGACTGCCTCTATAGGCACAAGCTTTGACAGCCTCCAAAATGAGGTCTGAACAGGACCCATCCCAAGAACCAATTGTGGTTCAGCCCCATTCTCTACTCGTTTTTTAAAGTTACTCGACTTGTTATTCTCATCGAGCTTTGGTTCTGCTGTTTGGGTGTTGTTATAGTGGTGGAAATAGGCAGGAGATAGAATACGAGGCACCAAGTCTTCTGGCATGCAATACGTTTTGAAGTAATTCTGCCATCCCTTCTCGTGTACATAACTAGGCGGGAGAAGTGAAGAGAAGAAACAACAAGAAACAGAAACTAATTCAGCAAACGTGACACTAATATTCACACAGTAGTTGATAATAAGTTCTATAGTATCTGAGATGTATCTAATATTAGTTAGGGTTTATAGATCTATTAAGTATTACCTGATTTATATTTTAAATATCTTCGGGAATACTTATCCCATTTGGACAAATCAATAAAATATTACTTATTGGTGCAATTCAATGTTATGCCATCCAGGTTAATTGACAATCAAATAGCATTCAGAGTGTAAAGTCACTACAGATGAAATACAGATAAAATATGACATACTCTCTCAGAGCTTTATTTCCAACAGGTGGCTGAGAAAAGGTGATACATCTCACTTGGAGACTCCCATTACTCCCTTTTGATTGAGAAGATGAGGCGACGATTCTGAGAATGGCAAGTGTGGCCAAGACAGCTACCTGCCAAGTATATGGATAGGTTATATTCAAACATGTTTGTTTGGCAACGATGAGTCCAAGACAATTGAACAAACAGTTGCCAGGATAAAAGGAGAAAAATTGCACATATCATCTCCAAAATTTAGCTAGACTGATATCAAATTCAGTTGAAAACCAACCCATCATCCACATAGCAGTTGGGGAACTTTACAGTGCAGTTTACTGGCACTTGATCGGTGGCCAAAAGATTCCTAAATTGCACCAATTGCTACAAAACCTGTCTATGCTACAGGTAATATATCCAAAGAAAATATACTTTTTAATCATTCAGTTGGTTGCCACGGTTGTCAATATATTGCTAAGTGCTAACTATCACCCAGGGAATTTCTGCCAGATTTTCGCCAGTCACAAGGTTGACACTTTTTTTCCACTGAAGGATCGACACTTCTCGAATTTTTTATCGACAAAATTATACAAGATTGACACTTTCTTTTCCACTGAAGGGTTGATATTTTTTAATTTTTCCTGCAGACATGGCGCTGTTACATTGGTCTGCAATCCCTGGCAATTTTGCCTAGGCAATATTTAGCTTTTCCCAATGATTTAATGCATAGGGGTTCATATGTAACTAACTTACACTTGGTTGGCATTACTACTTTTATGCTTCATGTCTGATTTAGGGATTTTGGATGAAAATGGAAGTTTTAAAGAAATTGTAAACATTTGCCATAGCCACACAAAAAAAGGTTCTTTTGAGAGCTGGTTTCCTGTTTAGTTTTCTTTTCAGTAATTTCCTGCGCTCAATTGCCAATTAAGTCTGTATTTCTATGGGGCAAGTTCATATTTAATCCTAGCAAAGTGCATGGCTTTGAGGTTCACTTGCACTACTGAAGACTAATGGATGTTAAACATGGCCAACGAGTGCTCAAAAGCTTCAGATGTCAGCCTACTACGCCCAGATAAATTTAATTTAAACTAACAACTGAAGCTAGAGACTTACTGCACCACCAAGTGAATGCCCACAAAGAACAAGTTTCCGATTCTTCTTTTGTGCAAGATTATACAGCTCCAATGCTGGAATGCCTTTTGCACGAGCTAAGAAACCCTGAAATTTTTGCAGTATCAGAATCTGGAACCATTTTAAATTAAGTTAATCTTAATGGATTTATACCTGAAGTAAATTGTTTTAAGTTTTCCATTTTGGATTGAAGACCTAGCAACACAAACTGTAAAATTTTGGATGTAGCAGTACCAACCATGACTAGATAGAGGTATTAGAGCACAGTGTGCTGAATCATCTTCATGATAAAGTACAAGTTTATTGGTCATGCTCTATGAGAAGCTGTGTGCTGAGTATTCCTTTCATGGATTAAATTTCATCATGTACAGCTCTATAGTGTTGTTCTGAGATGGAACACCATCTTTGATGATACAAAACAGATACTGCTCATAACTAGTACAATAACGATTGAAAATAGTCAAAGAGACTAGTCATACTTTATGTGCAGCCGGCTTTGATTTCTTTGACCATTTCACTTTTCCTTGAGGTAAATTAATGGAACTCTCTTCTTCCCTCTCATTTATTTCAACCATGTCAGGATCTTCATTTTCATCATGAAACACAGCCCCTTGGAGTATATTTATATCAGCCATCACATCCCTATCAAAGAATTATTAATAAAAGTGGTAAAAACCACAGATGTTTAATGACTCCCTTTACAAATCAGAAGTAATTATTCTATAATATCTGCACATCCAATAGTTATCTTTACATTCATCAACAGAAGATATTATTTATATAAAAAGAGTAAGTGAATAATTTCTAATCTTTTTTTTTTTGAGGAAAGCAGGCTTTACCTAACTATCTTGATGTTAGATCCATAAATCGCTAACTCATTTTAAGGCATGTTTGTTTGCTAGTAATGGTAAATACTAAATACTATGCCGTTACAAATGCAAGATGATAGAGATGCAGTGTTTACACTGTCAAAATTGTCGTTTGTATGTTTGTGGTGTGAGTTACAAGATTTGCTAATATTTTTGTTTGGTTCATTGCACTGACAAGCCAGTTTTTGTCTTGCTGTGCAAAGTAGATAGAAGAAATGAACTTATATAGTTAGTTGAATAAATGGCGACAAAACTGCCTTCATCTTTTCGACAGAACCAATAATCCAGGACTTCTAATCAGGAAATAGGTCTCTGCATGACTATACTGGTTTGTTGCTGCATACCTGTATTGTTTTGTACCGATAAATGATGCAAATAATGTGTCACCAGCTTCTGCTAACAAGTACCTGTAGAATTTTTTAGGAAAGAATGTTTGTAAGCTGAAGGAAGGGAGCAGCATGTTTACAAAAAAAAAAAAAAAAAAAACACAGTTTGCTAGTTACAGTAAACGTACAATCCTTGTTTCGATATATTCCTCAGTACATGATATGCTATCAACTTCTTTGTAAGCAAAAAATAGATAAATTCATTAAATACTAAAAAGACATAAAAGATGCCTTTTAATCCTTTCCTACTAATCACAGCAATGTGGTTCTTTTGACCCACAGTCAGAGCTTGCAGGTGAAAAGGTGGTAACTTGAGAGATGGAGAGTAAGAGAGAGAGATGAGGGGGTGTATGCGGGAGGAAGGGGTAACTGACCGATGAGGCACATGATCCAGTGAAGGCTGAACCCTCTCAAGAGATACAACCTGGCTTCCAAAATCAGATTTGAATTTGTTTATGTGCTTCAGCATCTCAGAAGATGGCCTCTATCAGGAAAATAGACAAAGGGAAGCAATAAGTCCATGTGTAAATTACTAAATTGTAATCATGACAAATATAATGCTATAGATCCTTAAAATTTGGAAACAATTTCATAATTATAAGTTTTGTCACTAGATAAGTGAATGTAAAATTGTATGCCCAAGAGACTCGAACTTTAGG